>PVHX01015728.1:27172-45705 GCA_004024805.1 Geosciurus inauris
AAAAAAAAAAAAAAAAAAAAAAAAAAAAAAGAAGAAGAAGAAGAAGAAAAGAAAAAGAAGGAAATTCCACCATCTCCCAGTAGCATTACCCTGAGAACCAAGCCTGTAACACATGGACCTTTGAGAACATTCAAGATCCAAACACAGAACAAGGCAAGACAAAGTTGTTTTAAACTAATGATGAGGAACGTTCACTGCTGGTCATGATGGAGTAACAGACCAAAAAAATAAACAAAGAGAAAGAGAGAGAGAGAGATGCAGAAAAAATATATGAAACAACAGTTTCATATATTTTCGGTGAGCAAAAGAAAACACAATACGGGCTGGGGCTGTAGCTCAGTGGTAGAGCGCTTGCCTAGCATGCGTGAGGCACTGGGTTTGATCCTCAGCACCACATATAAATAATAAATGAAGAGTAAAGATCCATAAACAACTAAAAAAATTAAAAAGAAAAAGAAAACACAATACACTGAATTGTGAAGGAAACAAATGAAGTGAGCCTTACAACCGTCCCCATTTACTGCCTAGAGTTTTCCAGCCTTGGCACAGGGAGTGGTAATTCAAACACAGCCAAGTGACCTCACTGAGTTGAGGTCTCAGAGCCAGGAGTCTGTGGAGGCCAAGGAGGTTAGATTCCAGGGAGAAGTACCGGGAAAGAGAGAGCGGCACAATTCTGCTAGAGGCAACTTTGAATCTTTGGCTCAGCGCTGTTTACCCCATCTACTGAGGCTGAGGAAAAAACAAAACAAACAAACAAAAATCTTGAAATTGCAGAGGCTGGGAAGTAGTCTATGTTCCTACCAGCCAGAACACCAAAGAAACACCTTGAAATACATGAGGCATTAGCATTATGCACAGTTCTCAAAAGGGTATTACATCAGTAGGGGATCCAAATTATCCCTAGACTTAAGGTCTCTCTGGCCCCACTTAGCAAAGCTTAAAAGCAAGTCCTGAGTGGATCAAATTATTTCCAAGTAACTTAGAAACATTTCATGATAAAACAAAAAATATTTGAAGAAATTGGAAAAGAATCTATTACCCAACAACATGAAATTCACAATGTCTAATTTCCAACCAAGAATTACCAGGCAAGCAAAGAAGCAAGAAATATGGCCCATAAGAAGAATCAATCAACACAGACTTGATAATATGGATCATAGAATTGATTGAAAAGGCCATTAAGATGTTAGTATAATTATATTCTATATGTTCAAAATGGTAGTGGAGGAAAGGTAGAGTGTAGTAAACAGTCATGGAAGATATTAAAAAGACCAGATCAAACTTTTGGAAATGAAAACTCTAATTTCTAAGTTGAAAAATATAGTAGATGGGATTCACAGTAGATTTAGCACTACAGAAAGAAAAACTTAGTGACACAGCAACAGAAACCATCCAGAATGAGAAACCCCAATATAAGAAAGACTAAAAAGAAATGGACCAACCATCATTTGAGCTTCAGGATTATACTAAAGGGCTTAATATATGTTTATCTGTAGTCTCAGAAGGAAAATGTAAGCATTAGAAATAGTTGAAGAAAGGGCAGTGGAAATTTTTTCAAAATTTGATGAAAATTTATAGACTTATGGAGCCACAATTTCAATGAACCCCAAGCAGAAAATAGAAGAAGGAAATTATATGGAGCCACATCAGAATCAAATTACTTAAGGCCAATGATACAGAGAAAATCTTAAGTCAGAGAAAAAAAACCCACATATTATATATGAAATACAACCTAGAAGACAATATCTTTAAAGTACTAAAAAATACACAAAGATATTTTCAGTATGAAAGATATGATTGAAGAAATAGAGAATACGCTTCATACATACATAAATAGGAGGAGTCCAGGTTCTACCCCGGAAGACCAGTGACTCCACAGAGAAGGAGGAATATGAGCTGAGTGGTGTAGGATGACTAGCTCTCTAGGGATAGAACTATTCACACAATGCTTTAGATTCAGAGAGGCTTAAGTAACAATCTGGCTCCATCTCTTGCTATGACCATAGTTGAACCATCAGCTGAGATGATTCTACTCCTCCAGGGACATTTGGCAATATATTTGATATTTTGGATATTTTGGTGGAGAGTAAGGGAGGCTACTATGGGCTTCTGGAGTATCCTATAATGCACAGAGACAACCTTCATTTCATAGCAAAGAATTAACTAGGCCAAAACATCAATGGGTTTAAGTTTGAAAAACTGTAGTAGAATGCCAATTTTTCCACTTACAGACCTGAATGACATGAGCACATTCTTTAATCTTTCTAGGTCTTGGTTTCCTTAATCATAAAACAACACCAATAACAAGAAGATAATTATGGTATTTACCTATTTTTGTCAGCTTTTTTGAAACTGTGACCAAAATACCTGATAAGACCAACCTAGAGGAGGAATGTTTATTTTAGCTCATGATTTCAGAGGTTCAGTTCGTGGTCAGCTGACTCCACAGCTCTGGGCCCGAGGTGAGGCAGAACATCATGGTGGAAGACATATGGCAGAAGGTATGACGGAGGAAAGCAGCTCCCTTCATGGTGGGGATAGGAAGCGGAAAGAGACAGCTTTGCTCACCAGTGGTAAAACATACCCCAAAGGCATGCCCCCAGTGAACAACCTCCTCCAGCCACACCATCCCTGCCTACAGGTACCATTCTCTTTATCCATATCAATGGATTAACCCGTCGATTAGGTTAAACCTCTCATAATCTAATCATTTCACCTCTGAAAACCTTTGCATTGTCTCATATATGAGCTTTTAGGGGACACCTCATGTCAAAACCATAACGCTAACTCATAATGTTCTTGAGAAAGTTAAATGAATATAAAGCACTTACTATAGTCTAACCCAGAGCAAGGATTCAATAAGCATTTGCTAATAACAGTAATAGCCTCTGAAACACTCTGAAAACACTTGAGTGGTCAAAGACAATGGGTTAGCATAAAAGAATTAAATAGATTCACTCAGCACTTGGGAAATTTCTTTCAGAGACAGAATGAAATCAGAATCTTCTGGAACAACATTAGTGTGATGCTTAGGTGAGACCATGCATGCTGTATGCACATTAGCATCTGGAGTATATGGAGAAGAGAGGACCACATGCCAAATTTGTGTATCCCCCTTAGCCTATCCATCCTTATGTGCTCTTTCCAATGTCTTAATTTAAACAGTAGCTATAGTTTCTATGTTTTCTTTCTCTTGTAGATATGATGGATATAAGAATTCAGCTCTATATGTTACACAAAGCTTGCATGTGTTGATTTAATAATATCTAGTAAAATGCTAATGCATACTTTTTTTGCTCAGCAATACCAGTTCTAGAATTTGACCTTCTGATAAGCTCCATACCTACAAAAAGTCTGCGTACAAGGATAGCCATGATAACATTATTTGGAATAGGCAAATATAAACAACCTTTAGTTCCCATTAAAAATAGCAACCAGTTAAATAAATTAGGACAGCAATGAAATACTAGGTAGCCATAAAAATGAGGAAATCTTATTTCTTTTTTTGGAGGGGGACTAGTACTGGGGATTGAACTCAGGGGTACTCAACTACTGAGCCACATCCTCAGCCGTATTCTGTGTTTTTATTTAGAGACAGGATCTCACTGAGTTGCTTAGCGTCTCCCCATTGCTGAGGCTGGCTTTGAACTCAGGATTCTCCTGTCTCAGCCTCCCAAAGTGCTGGGATTATAGGCGGGCACCACCGCGCCCGGCGCCCAGTTCTCTTGTTGATGGTATTTTTCAGGTAATCACTGTAAATCTTGGAATTTAGGTTAGTGGATAATCCTTTGCTTTACTGATATTGTAATATTTCCATATGCCCTTAGCTAACTGCATTTATGCAACAAATTTATAGTGTAAGAGTAATTCCTCAAGATGGGAATTCTGCTCCCTTCACCTATAACCAGCACCTGACCAGAGGAAAATGATCTTCTGGTGTGACAATTTTGTTTCAGGAGAATAGGAAACAAAGAGAAAGAAGGAATTCTGAGAAAGATGTAACCCACCCCCACCCCTGATATTTTATTTAACACAAAGGAAGCAAGAGGGAGAACAAAGAACAGGATAAAGAAAAGAAAGCTGTTTGGGGGTAAGCCAAATAAACTTAAATGGTTTAAGGAATAAATTGGTGGAGTAATTCGGATCATGGGCAGGTGCTATGAATGTAATTTAGTAAATGCTCGGGAACCTGCCAAGGAAGAGAAAAATGTGTTGCTTTTGAGATCATTTCCCAGCAGCTTCATAAAAGAAAACTGATTACAGGAATTTAATAAGTAAAACAGAGCCAGAAATATTGTAATCAAATGAGTTTTTAATTACATTTCAAGCAGAAAAAAATTCCAATTTGTGCTCCTGGGATTAAAAAAAAAATAAGTTCTAGAAATGCTTTTGTAGCAGGAAAATAACATAAACACTAATTTCCATAGGAATTATAGTAGTCAGTTTAATTAAAAGGCTTGATCAGAGTAAAGAGGAGCTGATGCCAAACCACACTAAATAAAACCGTGGCGATCATTGCTACCTCACATTCTCATCTAAATAAAAATGCTGTGTTGAGTGGGAAGCAGGCATCTGCATATTTCTCATAGAAATGAAAGGAATTTTGATCACTGCCTGAGTTATGATGTTGCCTTGTTTTATCATCATATGAATAAGTGGTATATATGATTTAAAATTAGATGTTTTTGCTTAGTGTAATAGACACACACGGACAGACAGAATTCTCTGTTACAAGGCACTGATGTGCAGAGGTGCCACCTTAACCAGGATGGAATGCCCACTGTTCATTAGGGTACCTGATTATTTTTGGCGCTCCATTCCCTTAACTTATGCCCAGCTAAATTTTACTTGTATCCCTGTAACTCCTGGGAGTAGAGGGCTATTTGAGGGGATGAATCAAGTTCACAAGCAAGTGGTGTGCAATTGTGCATGCGGGGACTACACTCACCACCCTCAATGTGAAAAGCTGTTTCCTACTGGAGGAAGGTGTTGCTCTTGACTACTTCCTAGCCATAGAACGTGCCCAGAGAAAACTTTTCAGGTAGTGTGCTGAAATTACAATGGTGTAATACTGTACTCACGTTTTGTCTCCTGTGGGACGAATGGGATTCACCTGCAAGGTGTCCGCATGTGAATAATGGGTATAATCTATGGTCACAGGACAAAAGAAACTGACTGGTCCAAGGCAGAGTATGAGAACATCACCTTTCCAAAGGCTAACACTCTCGCAGCCCCATACTCCTTCTTTTATTAATTGCTTTATAGGAAAAAATATTCTAACTATATTTTGAGAGAGAAACTTTAATTTACCAGGATTCCAGAGAACCTGGACAAAACTGACTGGCTGACAGACCAGTCTGTATGAAAGCAGTGAGATAGGACTAGGGAGAAAACTTGATTACTTGTCCCATAGGGAGAAAGATGATGGCCTTTGAGACAGGGAGGAGCATGTGTGTGAGAATCAGTGGATAAGTCACTTGCCCTCTGACAATCTCTACTGTGGAGCAGAGTTAATAGGCATCCAAAATGTTGAGGGTGATTTGATTTCCTGTGAAAAGAAAATGAAGTGGAACTTTGCATTGGGAATGATGCTGAGTGGAGTTGACAATACCAAATGGACTCAAGAAGGAAGTCAAAGAGCCCATGGAAGTAGGACTCGGAAATCATGAGGATTCTAAAAGGTCCCCAGGGCATGAAATAGATTTGAGGTCAAGTTTTACCTAAATCTCAAGAGACAGGGAAATCCCAAGTGACATAAAGATTCCATTCAAAGAACAGTGTTAGAATTCATGAGTGTTCTATGCAGATCCAAGAAGATGGTTGATAAAATTGATGGATAAGAGGAAGGAAGGAGCTGGGCGCGTTGGCACATGCCTGTAATCCCAGCACTTTGGGAGGCTGAGACAGGAGAATCGCGAGTTCAAAGCCAGCCTCAGCAATGGTGAGGCTCTAAGCAACTCAGTGAGACCCTGTCTCTACATAAAACACAAAATAGTGCCGGGGATGTGGCTCAGTGGTCGAGTGCCCCTGAGTTCAATCCCCAGTACCAAAAGAAAAGAAAAGAAAAGAAAAAAAGAGGAAGGAAGGAAAGAATAAGATGCGGAAGTAGGAAAAAAGAAAAGGGAGTCCCTGGTGTCAGGCCTTGCCCCAATTTTATGACAATGCAATCATATTCACAGCATCCTCAGAAGTGTATGCCTTCAGTATCTTCCTCATCACCACAGACTCTGAAAACTTGTGAATAACACAATTATTAACCAGTTTGAATTGGGTACTGACAAAGGATGAGGCCATAATTTCAAGATGTTGTACCTGATTCTTTCTCTATTCTCTTTTACTTTTTAAGAGCTATCCTTCTATGCTTCATCTTCAATAGTTTTTGCTATATACTCAATGATATGGCAGTCTAGTGCACTATCCTTGATTTTTAGTTGAGAAAAACAATGATATTCTCCATAGTTTTCAAAATAAATGGGAAGATTACAAAAGGAACCCTTAAGGAACAGATTCTTTTCTCCTAGAGTATAAGGATTAATGATCATGTGTGATCCTAGCATGTGGGGGACATATTTTATCATTTGTAAAGTGCAGAGTCATTGTGAGGAATATCTAAAATGAAGTTCATAGAGCACTGGCAATGTATCTCACACACAGTAGATGTTCATAACTGGAAGATCCACCATAGCCATGTAGGTATGCCAGGTTTATGTACTTCTTTGAGAATTTGGAGATGGGAAAATAGGCCCAAGAAGTACGAATGCTTAAAAATCCATAGGTTCTCTTAGATTCTGACCATTGTGAACTGCTATTGTAAAAACACCACCTTGTGAATATATTTTTGATGTTTAAATAATTTTGCAGTTAGAAAATACAAGAGGGATCCCTTTAAAAATAAAACCCAAGTGTTGGTAGTGATTATCTCTCGAGTTATAGGATTACAAATTATTACTCTTGCCTATTTCTTTTGAACCTATGTTTTGGCATTTTCTAATATTAACACATTACTTGGGAAATACATAAAATAACTACAAAGGGAAGAAAAGCACTATTTTAACAACAAAACCCTCATGTTTTAAAAAGACCAAGGCCGTATTTTTAAAAGATTAAATGTCATCCACATCTTGTTTTCTTTTTTATTAGACTATCCAGAAAGTATACCATTTCCCAAACCCTTTGTTATATGTTTTACATGGGCAGCTTTATTTATATTTATTATTCATACTTATTCACATGTAGATACTTCTGCTAATCGTATTTTGCTGTTTAAATATGTTTGAAGCATTTCATAGTGAAAAGCAAAAAGTTTGAAATATAGTCATACATTTAAAGAAAGAAAAGGAATTCTAGAGACTTTTAAATTCACCTTTTACTTAAAAAAATAAAATCAGGCAGAAAACAATGGGATTTTCCTGCTGGGTAGAGTGAACTCTGTTCTCCTCTGACCTATAAGATATTTGCCTATTGTTTCCTGAATTTGTTCTAGCCCCACATCAGAGGCATCCTCAGGGGCCCTCCAGTCCCCCCACCCTGGGGCTCAGAATGACACATGCACATTAGGTCCGAAGGAGCAGGCCTACTGTTAGGCCTACTGTTAGATCCTCATTCCATGAAGGTTTTTTGTTTGTTTGTTTGTTTTATAATTTTTTAAAATATTTATTTTTTAGTTGTAGGTGGACAGAATATCTTTATTTTATTTTTATGTTGTGCTGAGGATCGAACCCAGTGCCTCACGCATGCTAGGCGAGCACGCTACCACTGCGCCACAACCCCAGCCCCTCCATGAAGGTTTTGAGAGTATAGAAGCTTAAACCATCCCAGAGTTCCTCTCTTTTGTTACAAACAAACAAACAAACAAAAAATTAAATACTACAGTATTTAGAAGGGTGTGGAGCAAGTGAGGACTCTGCAGCCTGAGCTTCATCAACTGGTGGCTCTCTGCCTCTGGTATTGCTCACCCTACGTTCCCCCCTCCCTTCATCTAATAGCCACTCTGCCCCTCTCCTCTACGCTTTTGTCCATTTCTGTTATATCTGTTTCCATATAAGTTCCCATGCTCATCTCTATATTTAGCATAGCTCCTAGATCTTTCAGCTTTAAAAAATGAGCCCCTCCTCTAGCCTCAGGATTTTATATGGACTTTTTTATTCAGAAAAGCCTCCCATCCTCCACTGGGAGGGCATTTGTGGCAATACAATTGTAGGTTTCTTTTTGTAAAAATTTAAGTTCACAGTCTATTGAGATATGGAGCCCTCTCTGGCAAAGATGCACATATGAGTAGCTGGATATTTGCTTCCTGTCTTGCTTGATGTGGTTGTGAAATAGGATGGGAGTCTACCGTGGCTGGCTCCCCCTGCAGTTGTGCACGCCGTCCTTATTTTTTTATTCTTTGCATAAGCTCAATTAATACAACATAATGGTATTAAATGCATTACTCTTGTAAATAGCTCATGTTTACCAAAATAATTATTTTTATTTCTTACAGCCAGTTTCCATTCTCCTTATAAATGGAAGATAGAAAATCCTATCCATCATTGACTTCAGTTCCCTCCTCCCCACTTGTTTTCTGTTTCATTTTAGGCTTTGGTGAAGGTCAATGTGAAACTGAAGCCGATGCTGGATTCAGTGGCTGCAAACCGAAGTAAGTGGGAAGAGATGCATCAAAAAAGACTGCTGGTCTCAGCTGCCTCACCTACTCCTGCCAGCCCCGTAGTGGCTGGGGAGGACAGAAACTAAACCTCTGTCCTCCAAGAGCTACTGCAAAATGACTGCAGCCTGACGAACCAGCTTCAAGAAAAGCTGTGACCACATCATCCTTTTGTTCCTTTAGCTCAGACAGACCTAAGGTCTCAAGGTGTGCTGGGAAGCACGCCTGGGCTTTTTCACCTTGAAGTGTGGTCAGTAGCAGAGTAACAGAAAGACAAAGGAGATGGTAGAGCAGAGAGCCTGGACCCTCAACTTTCCCTGATGAACAACATGGGCTGAGAAAGACTGGTTTGGACCCATGGACCTGAGGACAGTCAGCACAGAACAGTGAAAGTGTCATAGCACTGCTTCCTTTTGTATATGCTCTTCTGTAGGTTACAAGCCAGATGCTGCTGCCTTTGCAGCCTCTCTTTAAGCGCTCGATTGTGTCAGACTGTCCCAAGAATCCAGATTAGTATTCTATAGAGGTATTTTATTTTTAAACACACAGGTTCTTAATGACAGATGAGAGCCTTTACCTAACAGATAAACTACACTATCCTTATAAATACCAACCAAACCCAGTTTCCCCCATAAAGTTCCATAGTAGGAATACAGCAGATATGTTTGTTAATTGATGTTTATACAAAATCTGTAACTCTACATTGAGATCATGGTCCCTTTTTAGAGTTTTTAAATTTAGACTTTATTGTAGACAAGCTTGCTTTTTCACAAGAGGAGTAGATTAACTTTAATTAAAGCAAAGATGAGAGGAAATCTAGAACCAAATTTGCCGCAAGTGGCATATGAACATCTAGAAACTATTTCCAACAGTGAGAGATATTTTACAGAATACACTATAGCCACAAAGACTGAGCATTGACTGACTTAAGTTCTCCCAGTGATGAGTTTTGGTATAAAATTTAAGATTACTATAAGTAATAATAATATAAGAAATAATGTTTGAAAGTTTAAGAAAACACATTTGTAGGAAACCAGATTTTAAAATGGTAAGAATAAACTGTATTCAATAGATGTAATGACTAAAAAGCTGCTTTGTTGCTCATTGTACCTGGGATTGAGGACATGGTATGTCTTATTCAAAGAACATGAGGCTAGAAGAACAACTTCTAACCATAGCTTTGACACTATTGACTGGACAACTTTGGACAAGTGACTAAACTTTTCTGACCTTGTTTCCTCATCTGTCAAATGAGATCACAATAGGAAATGATTTTCAGACATGTCTTAACCTTAGAACTTTGTTCAAATGCATCTTTCAAGGAATCCCCAAGATATTAGACACCAAAAGATGAAGTCCTCCGTTTGAAGCAGGTTTGGGGATTCAGAGACCTACAAATCTTCACTCTTTGATCGCATACACAGAGGTCCACAAAGGGACTCTAAGGACTTGGGAAATCCCTGGACTAGATGAAACCTGAGATTCATTCCAGCTCTGAAAAAATCTAAAATTCACCAAACATTTTTGTTCTTACTTTTGCTGATCAATATCAATTATTAATGTTACCACTCAAATCTTAAAGAAATAGGGGCCATGTTCCACAAGGGACATTGTTTTTTGGCACAGAGGAGTCTTTTGGGAAATGTTTGAAGGAATGAGTAAAATTAAAGGACAAAAACAGAAATGAAGAGGAGTAGGTAATCACAAATAAGAAGTGAGATTTGTTATGGCAAGAAAAAAAGTAAAAGAAAATTATAAAAAAGGCAAAGAGGAGGGGAAAAGGAAGAAGAAGAAGAAAAATAAGAAGACCTATAAAAGAAAGATAGGAATGAAGCAGGTAGTTAAGGGAACTGCCAAAGGAAAGGTGAAAGTCAATCCAAACAAAGAAAAATGGCACCTCCAACCAAAAAAATGAGGTTGTAGAATCCTGTCATCAATTGCTTAGGAAAGAGAGACAATTGAGCAGGGAGGGGTTTGACAAAGGAGAGAAGGAAAGAGTGGGAGCACTAAAAAATAATGTTCCTAGCTACGCTTTACAGCTGTCTCTGCAGGGAAGACTGGAGAAACTAGAGGAGAAAATGAGTGCAGGAAAAATTGCCTCTGCAGAGCAGGTAAGAGGAGGTTGTTCAGATTTATGGATTTTATTAAGCCAGTTTTCTGAATCACTCTGCTATAAAGGAAAATAGCTTCTGCAGGGCTGTCTCTCTTCCTTCAGGTGATGAACAAAGGATGGGTGGAGTTAGGAATAGACCCTGGTCTGTGAGATCATCATATGTCTGCAGCTCACAAGCACTGCAGGTGTTTCTGGGTATTGTGCCTCATCATGTTAATGTCACAAATGGGAATTGAAAATCAGTCCATGTGAGGCAGAGATGAGTCCACATCTGTTATCCTCCTCAACAATAAATAAATAAATAAATGGCCCAGACAAAGGGATGCCAGTCCATCTACAGCAAAATTTTAAAGCACAAACCCAGAATCTGTCAGAGACTGCAGCCGGCGACAAGCACTGTAGCTACCCAGAACACTGATGCTGCATATTGCTAAGGGGAACATAATTTATAGCATAAACCCTACGGTTTCCACTAAGGTTGAGTTTTCCTCTCATTTTCTTGCCTTTTTATTGGCTTCACTGCACGGTTGCCAATAGCAACATCCACTGGTAGCAAGGGGAGTTCAACACCATTGCAATCTGCCATACAGTGGAGCCCTGACAATGTCAACCATCAATCAAGTAGCTGTTTGTAATTGCCTCCATCTATTTCTCCTGTCTTGGTGTATCTTTCCTATTGTGGGTCAAGATTCAGAAACTGCTGACTAATGCCACAGATCTGATCCTCCATGGCCAGGAAGTAGTGGAAAGGACAGTAGCAGCCTTCTTGGTGTCAAAGACCCTGGGGGTTAAAGACTGAACTTCTGGGAGTTTTAGGTAATTTAGTCCTTTTGTAAAATAATTTATAATTTCCCAAGAATGTGAAGTATGTGTGGTTACTCATATATTCTGCTTTTCCCAAACAGAGGAAGAAAAATTGTCCTAGTCCTTAGTGTTACTGTTTATTTCCTATTGGAGGAAGGCATTTGAAATGCGACCCTTCTTGCAAAACCTCAAAATGACCAGGTTATGTTTGCTTCCTCGGGTCTTTTAGCACTGATGGCTGGAAATGACTTCATCCTACTTTTTCTATAAGATATATTTTTTCAGATGTTATTTATTAATACGAGTCAGTATACAGATAATACATGCACAGCCTACAAGGTAGCCTGTCCTGGCAGGTAGGGGCAACTTGGCATTCTATGAAGGGTGCCATCTAGTGCATAGTAGACCAGAATTCTATCCTAGCTGCCACTGACTGGACCTGTAATCTTGGGCCTCATCAGTCTCAGGTTTTTCATCTGTTAAATAAAAGCACTGACTTTTATTCAGTTTCCACACCAGAGGACCAAGCTGTGTTTTGCTTTCTAAAATTCTTCCAGATAATTTTCTTGTTTATTCTTCTCAAATAAAATAGGCACAAACCCAAAGAGGTCATCTTCTTACTAAAGATAAAGTTACACATGTAGAGTAGATATAAAAACAATCTTATTACAGATGGTCTCAGCCTGCCTCTATTGATTGTGAGATATATGGTCATTGATACATTTTTTTAAAAACACATATTCTTTTATTTCATAAAGAATAAGTGTAGATTCTCTCATATCATAGGTATTTTACAAACAGTGGTCACTCATTTAGAAATAAATTTATAAAGTGAGTCAAGAACTATTAAAATTGCACATGTTTTCTGCTTCTAAAATCTGAGATGCCTATACACTTTGGTTGTTTTATATTTGCAAATATATTGGGTTAAAAATAATCTTTAAATGTTTTATATCAGTGTAATGCCAATATTATATTACATTAATGCTACTGAAATTCAGTTGTTTTCTGTGTATCAAAACTTTATCATATTTTATCCACTTGCATTAGGTCATTAAACAGAGTTGTTCAATTTACTTCAAGGTACAATTATTTGAAAATCCATTTCTTCTGCTGACTTTTATGAACTGCAGAAAGACAAAAAAAAAGAAAAAAGAACCAGTATCATCCCTGGTAATGGTATAAAATAATTTCCATCACATGGGACAGTAATCTATTTAAGGAAGGTTTAAATAGAAAGAAAAATGCTTTGACTGGAGAAAAAAGGCAAAAAGGATACATTAAAGCAAAGAAATAAAACCTAATTTGGGGCTCTAAAAACTCTGGGCAATTCTACCATAGTGAAGTTACATTATCTGATTTAGAATAACATTATGAAATTGTTATTCTGGCATTTGCTGCAAAGAACTCCCTAAACTCAAAAGTACGAAGATTTTAAAGGTTTGGTCTAGCTACAAGAAGGCCAAAATTTCATAAACTTGCTAAGTGAACAATAATAGAATAAAATAAATAAATGACAGAAATAAAATAAGGTGGAACTGGAGAATTTCATGATGACCATTTAGATTTAGCAATGCCCAAAAGTTGTGCTTGTATTATCTGTGTCACTATCTTTCCCTCAGTTATTTTGGGTTGTACATCTTTTTAAATTTAATTTTGAATGTATCTGCATGTTTGCTACGTCTCTCAGCAGTGCTAAAGATTAGTTACTTATCTGTGTAGCATAACTACACCAATGTCATTGAATGTATACACTGATACAAAAAATATGTTTGTTTTATTAAGTAAATGAAGTATTTGCTGTAAAAAAAATATTTTCTTTGAGGCCATCATTTATCTGTGTTCATATTCTCTATATGTGTGTGTGTTTTAGAATATTAATTTTTCTTTTGCTTTTGTTTAAACTTAGGTTAAATTATATTTAGATGAATTTTTTAAAAAACAGCATAGTGTGAAAATAGGAAGGTAGGTTTTGTTGAGTCTTATTTCCTTGGAGGGATATTGCTTTTACCATTTTATTTTGATGTAAAATAATCTAAAAAGGTTCCCCTTTTGACTTGCTTCCTAACTGTTACTGTTTTACACAAAAGAAGCAAAGTATGTCTTCAGCTGAGTGGTCAACAGGCATTCCTTTGTGTAGACTTCCCAAGCTGGTGTTCCATTGTAAGAATGCTATATTACAGATTGCTTGTCCATTTCACAAGCAACTAACCTATGACTTTGAATGCCTGCTTTAAGAGACCTAAATATCTTTGTTTTCAATAAAATGCTTAATGTTTGACTAAAGCTCTGGAATAATCTTTATTTCTTTTGAGAAGGGCTGAGAGAAAGAAGCATGAGTTTAAATTTTGACTGTTAACTTAGCTCATTAACGTTGTCTTGATCTGTGATGTTTGCCTGAGTAAGAGGGATACTGGGACAGTATTTTTAAAATGACAAAAGGTTCTCCAAATGATTAAAGTTTTTCTGGAGATAGGAGAATCTGCAGCCAAATGCTGGGTTCCTGTGTCCGTTACACATTGCTCAAATTTGCATGGGCAATTACACAGGGGGATGGCGTCAAGGCAGGGCCGCCAGCCACACTGACGCTATACAATTACACCATGGCTTCGGTGCTTAAACTTTAAAATTCTTACACCATTGTGTCTGTTCTATTAGAACAAACTGCAGCAAATGATCCAAAGCCAATTCAAACTACTGGAGAGGAGGTGCCCAGGGAGCGAGAGGGAAAAGGTGCAGTGTGGCCCACTACTGGCCAGTATAGGCAATCACCAGTAAACCTCTGGCTTTTTTTGTGCTTTGCAGTCTGCAATTTTAAAGTGAGGCCAACAATAAGTATCACCCAATTCACAAAAGAGCTGTGAGGGTTAATGAGGGAAGTTAGGCAAAGCGGACCTGGTACTGAAAGTGCTGTATAAACATAGGGGCTTAAAGTAGCTCTTTGTTTGGATGACTGGTTGTTTTAAAATGCCAGTATCCACAGCTTTGCCTTCTCTGCTAATCCCTTTTATAAATCACAATGCTATTGTGTTCTCCTTCATAGGTTAATTTAGAGAATAACACCATAAACCCCAAAATACAAGCTGCTTGATCAAAAGTAAAGTATATTCAAGAAGTGAATCTGATTAAAATATCAATAAGGTGGAACTACCAGTGAAAGGAAAGCTCCTAATAGGGTGAAATGTCCCAACATCTATGCATAAATATTCCCAAGAGTTGATTTAGCATACAGTGTTTTCAAAAGTCTTAAAATATCAAACAGATGCTCCTTCAAAAGTCAGTCAACTACATTATCAATTTGGCACTTATTTATTCTCTTCTACCCTGTTCACAGTGAGAGATGAGTTTAGGGGAATATAAATGCAAGGTAACTGAGCTTCCAAACTAACCATCCTGAAAAAAAATGGTTGAGAATCAAAGACAGAAAGAAATAACTAATGGAAAATGATTTTTCAGGGCTGGTGTTCTAGTTCAGTGGTAGAGTGTTTGCCTGGCACGTGTGAGGCACTGGGTTCGATCCTTGGCACCACATAGAAATAAATAAATAAAATAAAGGTATTATGTCCATCTACAACTAAAAACAATATATTTTTTAAAAAGAAAATGATTTTGCAGAAGGACTTCCTTTATCAAGGAAGATTTTTGCCCACAGATGTGGTTGAAATACTCATGAATTACTAATGTTTAACAACAGGAAGCAGTTCCATATGCAGAATAAATAAGAAAATATACCTCCCAACTAGTTTCAAAAGAAAATGCCAGATACATTATATAAACAAATGGACTATGGGATTTGATCACCTTCTACTTTGGCAGACAGAACATAAAAATTGTAAGAATTAAACATTATTATTTTAGCTCCTATATGTTTTACCTTAATTGAACCTTCTACATAATACACATGCCTCCCCTTATGCAGCAAAATCTACCCTGAGACTCACACAATTTTCTCAATCCCTAACCCCTTTCTACAGTCTGTAATTCACTTTATTATAATCATTTTCCTATTGTTTGAAATGGAATGATATACTTGCTTTTTTTTTTTAAAGTTAGGGGATGAGTATCAAGTCACATCATTTTGTAGATACACACAATATCTTTATTTTATTTATTTATTTTTATGCAGTACTGAGGTTTGAACCCACTGCCTCACACATGCTAGGCAAGCGTTCTACCACTGAGCCACAATCACAGCCCACACTTGCGTTTTAATAAGCGCTTCGGCTTTTCAAGATTCTATTGCAAATAAAATTATCCTTTATATTTCAAAAGATTTCACCTAGTTTGTTACTTTCTAGAATTATTTCTATTGTTAATTAAAGGGCCTACTTTCACCTACCCCGTCCAAAAAAATTCCCAATCTATTCTCCAACTGCCTATCAGTGACTAAATAAAAATCATTCTATCACAACAGCAGTGATGGTCATGCCAATTTCACAGTGTGATTGGTGCACTCATTTCATTTTGAAAATGACCCTGCCTTCCATCTGTCTAAACTGACTGTCCTGCTTTTTTCAAGCTAGGCCTCTAGAGCAGCATCAGATGAAATAAGGAAGGAGATAAAGAATAACCTCCTTTCTGCCCAATTCAGCTGCCATGCTCACAGACAAGTACCACTGGAAAGAAGAGGGAGAGCTCCAAATGATTCCTGTAGGGATCAAGAAATTTGAAGGACAATAAATCATCCTTTTATTTTTAATACAATCTTAAGAAGTCATTTGAAAGTGAATGTTTTTCATGATGTAAATACATGTTTACAAATCAGAAATACTAAAGATATGAAAGGGTGTTTCTTGTTTCTGTATTTTTCATTTTACCTTAATAGCAACTTACCTAAGATCATTGTCCACACATAAGGATTTTAAAATACTGAGCATCAATTTCCAAGGCACAAGTGTCAGGTAACCAGCCAGCTATAAAGGAGAAGCCACATGCACCCTCCTTATTATGGAGCAGCACTAGCCAGCATACTTAACCCAAGTACCTTCCCAAGTTTAAGACCTGAAGAGTGCATGAGGAGATCTGGTCGAAAGATGTCTCAGAATAGAATTATAGTAGTACTACTCAGCTGCTTTTTGTAGGGAATTTGGGTGAGCCAAAGCTCCATTCAACTTTCTGAAATAGGAGGGAGTTTATCCCTCTCTTGATATTGATGCACTGTGAGGCTCAAAATCTGGTCCCACCCAGGAAAACACAACTCTGCCAATTCTCAGCATGAAAAAAAAAACTGAATAAGTACATAAAGTCAGTCATTTTATGAAACAAGCAACTGGACACCTGATGAAGTCTCTTCCTTATGATACTAGATGGCTAGGTACTACATGACTCCCACTAGTTACTTCTGAATATCTATCTGCTAGTAGCTGCAATTGAAGAAGAAGATTCAAAGTCTACTGTCCCACTTGGTTGTTTTAATGGAGGGAAAAATCCCGCTAATGTCCCTCATACACTCTTGGCACCAAAGACTGGGCCCTTACAAACTTGATGGGAGATTGGGGATTGCGTTATTCACCACTCACAATTTCCTATGGAACTTATTTGCTGAACATCATGGCTTAGCCTCTACCTACCTAGATATGGTCTTGAGAAAATAATTTAAATCTTTATAGCCCACAACATTTCTATCAGTATATACAGATTACAGGATGACTATAGGATTAGAAATAATCTATGAAAATGAGGCATAATAGAGTGCCATACAAAATGATGGTGTTGCCTCTGAAATTGAAATATAGAAAAGATTTACAGGAGTGATTCCATTGAGCAGTTAATTGACTGCAGTTTTTAATTATACAGCAAGGACACATTTATTTGGACCATATTTATCTTGGGTACTAGAGATAACAATGAAGATCATAGAAGCAGAAGTCTCTTATTGGCAGGGAAAGTAGGAGGAATAGAGCAAATGATATATCCAAGTTTAAATGCGTACATACGCTCAATAATATTTGCTCCTTGTGGAGGAAAAATCAAGCAGGTGGAAGATACTAGGATATAGATTTGATCCTAGAAAGCACCAATTAACATTCACAGCACTTCTTTCTCTAGTCATTCAACCACTGGAAATGACCAGACTCCTGGAGGCGGCACTACGTTTTTGAAGAAGCAGACATTCAGGAACGCATAAAAACAATAAGCTCTAATTGCTGAGAATTCCACCTTTTCTGTCCGTTCCTATCCCTAAAACAAAGTGCAACTACACCACTGGCATAGAACACAGTGTACATTTCTCAAACACTCGAGGGACATTGGGCCCTAAATATTCTTCCACTTCTCCAGAGACCAAGGTGATACCCTCAATATCACCGATATATCACCAATATCACAAGGATATCGCAGACGATAATCCTTGGTTTAACAGGGGGTAAGTGTAATACTACAATGCCCTAAGCATACAATAAAATTTGTGTGGTCTTTTCCTGTCAAGAAACTAAACCATCAAAAGCACAGGAGGGAAAGCAAGTGACACCAGATCCCCTCAAAGACTGTATGTGAGAAAGAGACTACCCCTCCCAGCATGCAGCGCGGAAACGTCTCAAGCACCCCGCGACTGAAGCGGTGCATGCCGGGAAGTGGAGTTTCCGCCCATGAAAGGCGTGTGAAGAATTTCCTCTCGATTGCCGGCTACTGCTGCTCTTCAGTACTGAGTAATCCAAGACGAAAGCAGAAATTGCTGCTTTCGTCTCTACTTCTTCTTCTTTTTTTTTTGGAGGGGGGGGTGGCTAATGGGCCCGCGATAGACTTCCGAACAGACTTCCGTTTCCGGCGGGGTGGTTGCCTAGGAAACCAGCAAGCACCGCAATCCGGGCGGTTATGGCGGGGCTGAGCAGCGCGCAGATCCCCGACGGGGAGTTCACCGCCGTCGTGTACCGGCTCATCCGCGACTCCCGCTACGCCGAGGCGGTGCAGCTGCTGGGCGCAGAGCTGCAGCGCAGCCCCAGGAGCCGCGCCGGCCTGTCGCTGCTGGGCTAC
>PVHX01015729.1:0-32006 GCA_004024805.1 Geosciurus inauris
TAATGAGGATCAAATTAAGGATGCCTTACCACTAAGCAATATCTCTAGCCCTTTTATTTCTTATTTTGGAAATGGTCTCACTAAGTTGCAGAGATTGGCCTCAAATTTATGATCTTCCTGCCTCAGCCCCCAAGTTACTGGGATTAATCACACATATGCACCTTTGCACCCAACAGGTATTATCTTCTCTGATAGAAAAATGTAGCTATCACATAACAATAGCTCACAGTTAAGTTGGCTACTAAAAGAGGAAGACTAGTAATATATTAAAGAGAAAAATCCACTACACCATATTTTGTACATACTGACTCCTAATATTTCAAGAAACAATTTGACACATGTTCAGTGTCCAGAGCCAAATTGTCATTCAGAATCATGAGTTGAAAGAGTCATACATGCAAGGACGATATGAGGTTCATGCAAATACAAAATAATTAAATATTTCAATAACCTTTGCTGAAGTTTTCCAGAGAATAGAGCCTGAGGCAAAGTATTACTTGATATTACATTATATGTGTTTGCAATTCATTATAGGTGTTTGTAGGGAAGCAAAGAAAAGGAAAGGAAAAGGAAACAAGAAAACAGACCAACTGCAAGAAAGAGCGTTTGTTTTTACTATGCCCAGTTGATGTCAGAACAACTTCATAAACCAAAATAAAATTACTTTGACTCAGAGAGATTTATTGTGATAGGAAGATAATTTTTGTGATGGCTACTTCTTAGTCTGCATTCCCATTGATAAACACCTCTTCACAAGCCATTAACAGCCTATATATTTTGGCTAGCCCCTCACCTAAGCTTTTGAGTGTACCAGAGTTGCTATAGTGTCTCTCCTTATTAGTCACTCTGTACATGGGAGGTCTTTGCTCTATGATGGTGACAGCAGTTGCTGCAGAATTATGAGCTTGAGCCATCTCTAGGTCATTACACAGCAAGACTGCACACAAAATGTGAATTTAAGAAAGTAGGCGAGGGGCTGGGGTTATGGCGCAGTGGTAGCGTGCTCGCCCAGCACGCGGGAGGCACTGGGTTCAATCCTCAGCACCACATAAAAATAAAAATACAGATATTCTGTCCACCTACAACTAAAAAATAAATATTAAAAAAAAAGAAAGTAGGCGAGATTGAGTATATTTTACACAACATATAACTTAGTTTAGTAAAGCTCATTCTTGTGCCATTATTTTTATAGTTGTATCATCTAGGGCAGAAGATTTCTTTCACACATGGGAAAGGATATATCTGGTCCTTAAATTAACCTAAAGTTGAAATATCCAAAAGAGCTAAATAAAAATGCTAAGCAAGACACAGATGTCAACATTTTTTAAGCCCCTTTCCTCTCCCACACATTTTAAGATTTCTCTTACCCTTAGCCATAAGGGTAAGAGAAACATAAGCTCTGGCTTATGTTGGTTGCTATTTGGAGGTATCATCCAGGGTAGTCTGTACACTTAGGTGTTATGTCCTTGTGCCTTTGAGGATATGGTTGGTACAACTGACTATTTTTGTAAAATATTGGGTACTGGTGCACCAAGACAAAGCCTGATGATTTCCCTGGGATAAACACATTCTCATTGACACCCTAAAGATATTTAGGGTAGATTATCAGTAGAACAATTAACTAGTTTTTAATATGAGAATCTCAAAATGACAATATGGAAACCCAGACTGCAATGCAATAGGTAATTTACTGTATTTCCTAGTAAGACCATAACTTCATCTACACCCAGGAAGCCGTAACAGTTACTTGACAGATCTCAAGATTTTTGGAAATGATAAATGCAACTTTCAAAATGGATACTTAGGAGTAATTGTGGGAGATGTTGCTTTTTCACTCTGTTGTTTGAACAATGTGTTCTATTGGTAACCCTACAGCATTCTGTATAAATTATTGATTCAATGCCTTACTAAACCATGTAAGATACTTCTTAATCTGTTTTGTCAATACTGTATCCTAGTGAATCTGCAGCAGTTTTATTGAATCAAATTGGATAATTCATTGATTTAGTACACAGTATATCCAGTGGAAATCATGGAAAAAAAATACATGTGTATATATTTTTTTCTTTTTCTTTAACAGTTCTGAGGACTGAACTAAACTGTACTGCTGAGCTACATAAGCTCATCACTTGCCTTTTTAATTTTTTTCTTGAGACAGGGTCTTATGAATTGCTCAGAATGGCCTCAGACTTAAGAGCTTCCTGCCTCAGCCTCCAAAAAACTTGAATTACCTGTATGTATCACGATGCCTGATGAAAACCATATTTTTGAACTAATTGTCACTCATTTTACATACATGTCTGAAGAAATATTGTAGAATACCATGTCAATAGTAGGCATTCCATAAGTCTTCAGATTGTGTTGTGGGTAACAATTCCACAGATGTCTAATTAACAGCTAATTATTGATTCCAGTATGGTTAAGTTTCTGTCTCTGCCAAAGAGGAAAGTGTTTGATACTACTGATTAAGCAATACAGTAAAAGCTTATACCTATGAAATTTGATGCCATATTAAGATTTCAGAATTGATCTCTGCTGCTGGCAAGTTATTCAGTAGTGGTAGTAGTAAGCACAGCTTCTCTTTTGGAATACATGAATACATTATATTTCTTTTCCAAAGATTATTTAGACCATGGGTACCAGCAAGAAATGATTTAGGAGGGAGAGGGGCTGATAAGCACAGAAAGTGTTTTCTGTGCATCCAGATTTTAAGAGATACATCAGTGGTAGATACTGTGTTTTGGTTATTAGTGGGAGACAAAAAGAAGTCTACAAATATTGTTCAATATTTTATAGTTTGGTCAGGTAATTTTATTCTTAATCTTGCAATCTTGCCTCTTTTAGTATTCTGACCAAATAATGCCACTGTTCTCCATTGCTCAAGGTTCAGAGTTTTTACATACCTTATATCTGTTCCCACCAAACAGTGGATTTTATTTCATCACTGTGCCTAGGCTACACTTGCAAGATGGATTGTTAATTTTGTAAAAGGTTTTCCTTAGCTAGTTGCTAACATTCTGCACCAATTATGTGTGAGCCAGGATTGTGTCCTTTTCTCTCTCTGGAAGCAAACACATATGGAGCTACATGCATGAATTAAGGGAGAAATGTCAAATCAACTGAAGCTGATGATATGGAAATTTGAGCTTCCTCATCACAAAATTTACTTCTTCCTTCAATATCTGCTCATGGCTGATTTCTTATGAATTATTATCATGATAAATTACAATAATGGCTTCTCCATCTTATGATCTGGTTGATCTGATAACACTTTTAAGAATCATAGAGTCTCTTGCTGTCCAATAATGAAATATTTGTCTTAAGTTGTAACAGCAGTGTCTGAAGTCTATGTTGATTACCGTACCTATTTGGTTTCTGGAAATAGTTTTGATTAGGATTATTTTAACTAAATAATTAATTATTTTGAGGACTGGGGATTGAACCCAGAGGTGCTTTACAACTGAGATACATCTTCAATTTTATTTTTTATTTTGAGACAGAGTCTCACTAAGTTGTTCAAGGCTGAGGCTCATCTCAAATTTGCATTCCTCCTGCCTTAACCTCTTGAATCACTGGGATTACATGCATGTGCCACTGAGCCCTGTTTGGGATTATTATTAATATAAACATTTTAACATTCCATATCACTTCCTATATTCCAGATACAGAAACAGATAATCAAAAGCCAAAAAAGAAAGGTCAGAAAGAAAAGCCAGCACCTAATTGTCTATAACATGCCTGTGTTGGCAACTCAGTAATAAATATTACAAGATTTACCATCTTGTAAACAATGGAAAAGAGTATAGAACTTATTTTTGATTATATTCAGTGTTTATTAATTTTAATCTTATTAAAAGAGATGTTCACAGCCATAATTTCCTTTTAGTGCTAAAGAAAAATCAATGAAAACATATGGTCCTTCATGCCAAAATTGATTAGTGTATATCATTGAAGAAAATGCTCTGCAAACCTAGATACAGTGCTAGAGAAGAGGCTTGATTGTCAAGATGATGTGTTTGTAATTGAGACAAGTCACAAATAGAATTAACATGTACTTCTGCAGTCAATCAACTTATTTGGGCGTCAAGGCTCGATTTGGTGAAAAACAAGACTTACGGTGTACTTTTAGAGACAGAAAAACAACTAACGCACATAATATTTGTGTAGTTATAAAATGCTTGCACATACATTATTTTAATTGTATTACTCGCAAGTATTTATAGTGAGTTAAATAAATGCTAGTAACATCTCACCACATAGAAATACTGTTGGATCTAACTTAATGAAAGAATAAAGAATACTGTAATCAGAATTTTATGGGTAGAGTTTGTATAAAATACATTTCTTAAGCAGTTTCTCTCTCAATAAAATGAATCAACTCCCTACAAAATTTGATTTTATAACAGTAGTTTGCATATTAATCTTTACTTAATACAAGTTATAAAAATATCAAATTAACATGCTTTCAGTAAAGTTAAAATTTTAAACTTTTTATTATATGTAAGACAATACCAATAAATATAAACTGTATTAATTTTTTATGTTCAGTTTTTTGCCTTTTTTTACAGTGTTCAGTGTATACTGTATATTAAAACAAATACATTTGCAAAAGCTTCTGCCATAATTTATATAAATTAACAGACAAGCTAAATTTCTTGAGAATCATAAGACCAACAGTGAGAGCTATAGAATGTAGTGATTGAAATAATCATCAACAAAGACCTCATTTAATGAATACAGACAGAAATATAAGCTCATTCAGAAATTGATTGTATAGATCATTTCTTTTTATCTTATTTTCATTTTCTTTGTGTCATGTTTTTCGAAATAGAAACCAGTCTACCAGATCATTTCTGTGTGCTGGAATTCACTGACTTCTGAGATGTTCTAACTCTATAAGATTGTTAGTGCTAAGTATAGGATAGTCCCAGCAAACTGGAATAATTGGTTACCCTAGCTAATGGACATGTTCTTTGGGGAATAATAAACAGAGGCAATTTTTGTAATCTTTGGGGAACATTTCCATAATCTCAGACTCTCTCATTCAGGGCCTTATAATATAATCACTCCCAGTGGTCTTAAAAGCATTTTCTTTTATTAAAAAGCATAGCAAAATTTTTATAAGGTAATAAAATCATTTTTAGTTATATCTCTCTCACTCGATTTCCAACCATAAATAGAAATTCCATTTTGTATTGTTATTGACAGAGCATGTACTATTTTATTCTTTCCACTAACTTTTTTTTAATACTGAAGAATAAAACCATTATGATATCCAAATCTATGGTATCATTGTATGCCCTAAGTATTAAAATGTCTTTCATACATGGACAAAGATGAGATACCAACATTAACAAAATAACAGTAATTCCACAATATCATCTAATGGGAAGCCCTTATTCATAGTCAACTCAATTTGATATTTACTATCTGTGAATGTCATACTGAGTTGAAAATATCTAGGATTTTTTCCAATTTTTTTCTCATATAACTATATTTAATGGTAAATTGTCTTAAGTTGACCCTCATTTCTCTTAATTTTCATACTTCCCATGTTTTATATTTCTTAAATTCAAGGTGAAGCTGTGTGTGGTAGTGTACACCTGTAATTCCAGCAACTCAGGAGCCTGAGAATGGAAGACCACAAGTTTGAGGCCAGCCTCAGCAAATTATTGAGGTCCTAAATCACTTAACAAGAACTTATCGCAAAGTAAGAAATAATAAGAGCGTAAGAGCAAGGGCTGGGGAATGTGGCTCACTGGTTAAGTGCCCCTAAGTTCTATCCTCAGTATTTAAATAAATAAATAAATTCAAGTTGAAATTTTCAGTATTGTCACTTTTTTTTTCTTTGCTGTACTTGAGATTGAGCCCGACCTTTGTTATTTTTTATTTTAAGACAATCTTGCTAAATTGCCCAGGCTGGCTTTAAACTTGAGATCCTCCTGCTTCAGCCTCCTAAGTGTCTGGGATTATGGGAGTGTACCATCATACCCGGCTCAGAATTGTCTTTGTATTTACAAATTCTGACTTAAGATATATCCAATGTACAGACTATCTGGTATATTAGGCTCATGACTGTACTTATAAGTTCCAATGTGCCCAAGTTATCCTTGCTCACATGTATCTATTTTCTTTCATTCATTTTTGTTGGTAAAATTCATATATTATCTGTATTTATAATTTTCTTTTTTAAACTAATTTTTAACTGATACATTAAACAAATTGTTCATATTAATGAGATGATGTGTAAAATGTTTTTTTGTTTTTTTTTTGGTACCAGGCATTGAACTCAGGGATACTCGACCACTGAGCCATATCCCCAGCCTTATTTTGTGTTTTATTTAGAGAGAGGGTCTTACTGAGTTGCTTAGCTCTTCGCTGTTTCTGAGGCTGGCTTTGAATTTTGCGATTATCCTCTCTCAGCCTCCCAAAGTGCTGGGATTACAGGAATGTGCCACTGTGCCCAGTTATCATTTCTTTATGGTGAAAACTTTTGAAATACCATCTTTGAGAATTTTAAGATGTACTATACATTATATTATATATAGTCCATTTACTGTGTGATTTACTGTGTCCATTTACTCTTGTTCCCATTTAACTGTAACTTGGTACCTATTGATCAACTTTTCCCCTTTCTTTCCTCTTCCCTCTACCCCCAGTATCTGGTAATCACTGTTCTACACTCAACTTCTCTGATATCAACTTAGATTCCACATATGAGTGAAATCATGCAGTATTCAACTTTCAGTTCCTGGCTTATTTATTTAATTTAACAAAAATCATTAGTTCCATTCATGTTGTTAGAAATTACAGAATTTCATTTTTTATGGTCTAATGAGTATATCTCCAATTTTTTTATCCACTTATTAGCTGATAGACCCTTAGGTTGTTTTCATTCCTTGGTTATTATTTATGGTGCTATAATAAAAACTGAACTGTAAAACTCTGTTAGACATAATGATTTCATTTCCTTTCAATATACATCAGGTAATTTCTACCAGGATCGTATGGTAGTTCCAGTTTTTATTTTTTAAAAAGCCTTCATATTTTAATTGTTTTATATGCTCTTTTGCTATTGAATTTTTGGAGTTACTTATATTTACAGTTTCTTTTTCCCATAATCATGTTATTGTAATAACTGTTGGTTCTATACTTATCTGCTTATCCTTATACTTTAGGAATTAAATTATATTCATTTTATTGTCATATTTCACATATTTTTTTTGCTGAGGGTATACTTTTGTCCTCATTTTTGCAAATACTAGCTATCAATTTGAGTGATAGTTTTCGTCATACTTTAAATTTTTCATTCTCAACTGGAAAGGTGTCACATGCTGGTAATCACAGTGAGTCAGGAGGTTGGAGCTGGAAGATCTCAAGTTCAAAGCCAGCTTCAGCAACCTAACAAGTCCCTAAACAACTTAGTGAGACCCTGTCTCAAAATAAAAGAGGAAAAAAAGAGTGAGAATGTAGCTCAGTAGTATAGCTACCCTGGGTCCCATCGCTAGTACTGGGGGAAAAAAATTCATTCTCAGGTTCAGCTTCAAAAAACTTAACAAATAACATTTTTGGTGTTTACACTTGCCATAGTTTGGATTTAAAATTGTTCTCCACTGCCTTTCTGAGGTGCCTGCTGAGAGTGAGGCTAGCTTAGTTCCAGATTGACTCATGTGTTCTTTCAGTTGCATTTATTTCCTCAGGTTGTGTTCATTTCAAACAAGGCAATGGATTGTAAGCAAACCTTAGGCAATTGGCGGGGCTTCTCTCAGGCCCTGTCCACAGGCGGGGGTTTCCACAAACTTTGGTCTTGCAATGTGCACTGGACTTTGATCTTGGATAATACCTGAAGCACTTTTGGGCCCTGTTACCAAAAAACTCTAAATCCAGAATCTCTCCTCTTTACTCATTCCTTGATCCTACCAGGACACAGCTTTGGCCCCTGCTTGCTTCAGCATTTTCTATTCATATTTTGTCTGACCCATGGAAATATTTTTTTTGCTTATGGTTAAATCATTTCTTTTTATTTCATTTTTACCTACTGTTAGCCCTGCCATTTCTGAAGGGAAAGGATCATTTAAATGCATGAATGATATTTGTATCTAGGCCAGAAGTCCTGTGTGTTTTTTTTTTTAAAGATTCCATCATAATCCTTAGAATTCAGCAGCAAAATATCCTCAAAATGTCTGTGGCTTCTTCATTCCTCGGTTCACTTCCCAACAGTCTGCACTGTGTGTTCAATCCCTAACAATTTATAGAAACTCCTCTAGGAAACTCACCCATGATCTCTGCATGCCCCGCTGTCATGTGAATGTTTCCATCTTCAACCTCTGCAACAGTGTGTATTTGCCACACTCCCTCTGCTTTAAATGGCTTTTCCTGCTATGATTTTCATAGTTTACACAAGTTATGATCCTGGCATAAGTATATGCATGTTGAATCAAAAAAAAAAAAGTGAGGTAGGCCTTTTTATTGTACTAATATATAACAATTTATTTGTCATAGAGCAGAGTGAAGATTACTTTACACTAAAACTTTGTTTGTGTGTGTGTGTTACCAGAGATTGAACTCAGGGGCACTTGACCACTGAGACACATCCCCAGCCCTATTTTGTATTTTATTTAGAGACAGGGTCTCACTCAGTTGCTTAGCACCTGGCCTTTGCTGAGGCTGGCTTTGAACTCACGATTCTCCTGTTTCAGCCTCCCAAAGTGCTGGGATTACAGGCGTGTGCCACTGCACTCAGCTACCTTAAAACTTTTAAATCAATCTATAGTAGGGACAGATGAGGCAAGGCACATAAGATAGCACAAAATAGTTTTATTTGGCTGTTGCCAGGTTCAGAGGGCAAAGCTTTTGCTGTAATCAATTAATCCCCCTGAATGCCAAGTTCAGGCAGTTTCAGGACTTTATACCCAGTGTGTAAGGGGAGGGGCTCAAAAGTTCACAGTCTGCAGAAATTCACACAAAAGTTGCTTTTTCTTTCACTGTTCTGAGCAAGTTAACCCTTCAAGGACAGTGCCTAAGAAGAGGAGAGCTTCTTCTCCCCTTTCTTTCCTCCCCCTGTCAGCTGTTACCAGAGCCCAATTTGTAACATTTTCTCATTTTATCTTTGAAATATAAACATCTCTGTGAATCTCAAGCTCAAGGTCAGAGGCCTTGTTAAAAGATCAGTCTTTCTTATTACACTTTGCATTTACAAACATACTTCCTGTTTAAAAAACAAAAACAAAAACTTTTACAAATCATTATACTGTTAGTACACTAGAGAGTCCATAAATGTTCGTGAAAAACTAGTAAAGGAGTGTCCAGCATCTGGAGTGCTGATCTCTTCCAGGCCAGTGGCCAAGTAAGATAGAGCAACAGGAAATTGGAAGTTTAGCTACATTGAACTGTTTTGTAGAGACTCTTTTGCTGATAGGCCTAAGATCAATTATGAAGATTTCTGGAGAAGCTTAATGAAGATTTTCTGTGGAGGAGGGCTTGCCACTACAAATCAGTATCTTTCTACTAATTGTGTAGAACAAAATTAATCACCATTCTTTTTCTCCTAAGGAGTCAAGCAGAATTTTGACATCTGAAGAATATGAAAAATGGGCCCCAAGAAACTTCCCTTACTCTTCCCCTACCTGCCCTGCCCTGCCTTGTCCTACCCTAAATGAGCCAGCTCCTCCCATGACCTGGCACTGCCAACCAAAAGAGCCAGCCAAAAGCACCTAACTCCTCCTATGACCTGGCTCTGCTAAGGCCCTGTAAAAGCCTGACCCTTTTGGCGGCTCGCTGCCATTTTCCCCAGAAGATGTGCCTCTCCGATGCTGAAAAAAGATCTTGGGTCCATGAGGTCTCCCTCCATTTCTTTTTCTTCTTGTATTATCTTTCATGTGTTTTCAACTTCAAAGACGTTACTTCCCAGCGTACAAGCAGAGGACAGAAGACAAATGGAACAAAAATTTTTGTTTTTAATTTTAATTTTAAGGTTGTTTAGACATGATAGTTTGGATCTCAGGATCGAGTCCTCCTTGCCCTTGTGTTGAAGACTAAAACACACAAGAAATGCCAAGGCAAGAATAGAAAGCAAGTTTTATTTAAGAGAGGGAGAAGCTGGGTGTGGTGGCGAGTTCAAAGCCAGCCTCAGCAATGGCAAGGCGCTAAGCAACTCAGTGAGACCCTGTCTCTACATAAAACACAAAATAGGGCTGGAGATGTGGCTCAGTGGTCAAGTGCCCCTGAGTTCAGTCTCCAGTACAAAAAAAAGGGAGTAAGACAGACTTGTCCTGAGAGAAGAGGGCCCAGAGTTGGGTTAGCACAGGATTGCATGTGTCTTGCTTTTTTATAGACTCCCAGTATTCCCCCACCTTTTCTTTCTTCTCTGTGTATGCCCCTAAGGGCAGGAAGGAGCAGCACTGTGAGTAATTGCTTTTGCTATTTCCAGAGGCGTTGGCAAATCATGATTCCAGAGGTTAGTTGTTAGCAACCCAGTGATAACCAATCAACATCCTCTCTTGACCCCTCATTCATTATCTACACCGACTGCAAAGCCTTCTTCCCCCTGCCTCAGTTTGTTGAGGAATGTGACGTTTCCTGTCCCCTTAGGCCAGGCGGAGATGCAGGCAGATTGCTAATTTGCAAAGAAACCATGTGAGGAGTTAGTTCAGTGGGCTCATTTTATAGAATTATTCTCTAACCTCATGTTTCCACTATCCTCTATTTGTCACCTTGCACCACCACTGTCAGGATGCTAAAAAGTACTATTAATCCAATTAGAAAATGGGAGAAAAATATGAAGAAATTTTGTGGATGAGGATAGTCAGGTAGCAAATTATCACATTAAAAATATTTTCAACAGTATCAATTGTAAGAGAAATCCATTTAAAACCAAAATGTAAGAGAATAGCATACAAAACTCAAAATGAGAAGACATCAAAACATACCTGCTAGAATAAAATATTGAATAAAATATTACAATAAAAACAACATATTAGAATAAAAATAGTTACTACATTTAATTCTATTGAGGATGTAAAAAAACTGAATCTCTTATTTGTGGGAATATGAAATGATATCACCACTCTCAAAGAGGTTGGGAAATTTTTTACAAAACTAAATGTGTCCTTGCCATACAACCTGCTAATTTTACTTTCCAGTTTTTACACCATAAAAATAAAAACATGTGCTCACACAAGGCCTACAAACAAATGTTCATAGCAGCTTTATTCACAATAGCCCCAAACAGGAAACAACCCAGATGTTATTCAACAGGTACATGGTTTAACAAGGTGCTGTACATCCTTAACATACAAAAAGAAAATAAACTTCCCAGCATACCAGTGGAAGACAGAGTGAACTTTGGTGATACTTCAATGTATCACCAAAGAAATATGCTGAGTAAAAATTTAATTTCTGAAGGTTATGTACTATATAATTACAATTACATCGAAATGACAAAATTTTAGAAAAGGTGAACACATTAGTGGCTGCCAGGTTAGGGCAGGGAATGGCAGATAAGTGTGATTATAAAAAAGCAGTACTATGTTAATAGTTTAAATATTTGTAACACCATTTTAGTAAGAAATCTAACAACCATTTCAGGCATGCTTTTATTAATCTATATAAATACAATTTTATAGAAGATGGTGATAATAATTACACACACAGAGACACACACAGATATATGTGTGTGTATACACACATACACACAACACGTACAGTGTTAGGCCATTGCATCTGTGTATCTATGTGAGATGGATTCCATGATTTACTATTAGACTTTCTTTAAAGAAAGAAATGGCAACTAGAACAAGGATCAGACTTAATCTTATTCATCTATGTCAACATAAGAATTTTGTTGTTCAGAAAATGTTTTATTTCAGAACATTCAGACATTTGTCACAAAATGTAATATGCCAGACTTCCAAAAGTATTGCTAAACTTATTCTAATAATTTAGCAATTTTTATCATGAGACAATCTTCACCAACACTTTTCAAGGATGACAATTCTGAAAAAGGGCATTAGTCCTACTTAAGCAGACATGTTGTTATCTGCTACTAACACTCTTTCTACTATATGATCAACCAATATTTACAGAACTACTGTATCATTCATGCCTGGCAGATTTAGAAGTTTAGTTATAGGTAGAAAAATTAAATATTAAGTAAATATATTCTCTCTGGAGCAAAGGAAGCCGTAATTAATTTTTACTTGTGAAATGATGGCCTTCAAGCTAGGTATACTACAAAGAGAATCATAAGGAGAATCAAATATGAAATATAAGAAGAGATATATCTCTTCAAAGACATCTCTTGGGCCCAGTTTGTTTCAATAAGTACAGAATAGTCTCAAATGTCAATTTGATTGACATGATAGCTGATATCTCTCAGTCTGTCTTTATTTATTCGTTTTTTATATTTGCAGTACCGGGAATCAAACCTAGGGGTACCTTACCACTGAGCTACATCTTCAGCCCATTTTTTATTTCTTATTTCAAAACAGGGACTCACTAAGTTTCTGAGGCTGGCCTCAAACTTACAATCCTCCTTTCTCAGCCTCTTGAGTCACTGAAATTATAGACAGGTACCACCACTTCTGGCCCCATCCTGCTTTAACAAGGTGTGTTCATGTAACTAATTTCTCAGCACAGAGCATAAGCACAAGTGTTGTACACAAATTTCAGGTCTGAGTCTTTATCCCACCAGTGCATGATTCCTACCTTTTCTTTCTCTTCTCAAGGTGAGTATATGGAAGTATACATGGCTTACTTTGAATAAAGTGGTGGAATATGATGGTCATAATAACCCTAACTTTATGTATGACTGCATATATGTTGTGATTCTATACAACTTACAACTAGAGAATTGATATGTTATCCTCTATGTATAATGATTCAAATTGCACTGTTAACATGTAAGCCTAAATAAAACAAATAAATTAAAAATAAAATAAAATAAAATAAAGGAAACTTTGTCCATGAAAAGCTGCCTGTGTAGATACCTCAACTGAAACTATTGAATAATATGAAATAAACTGCATTGTTAAATCCATTGTATCTGGAGCTCTTTTTTTGCAATAGTTTAGACTCATGAATCTGTTATAAGAGTTGGTACAAATAGTAGGCCAATACTATAACAAGCTAAATTATTTGACATCTACTTCACAATAGGATGGCAAATAGAGAAGATGTATTTGTTGTAGCCCAGTAACAGATGACTCATACTGTTACTCAATAATACAGTAAAACTACAGAGATTGAAATGAATAGATATTGTTGAAACATTTGTTGCCTTGCTGATTTGAAAAAGCCAGCTGCTTTCATATTCCCAATGCCAGGAAATGTATCTATCACCTCAGACTCTCTGAAGGGCCATTGTGATTGTAAGTGAAAACAGGAATGCTTGTCTAAACAATCAGATGAGACATTGCCTTGCCATTCATGCCCATATAAGGGGATCCAAGGAGTTACAAGGCAGATGAAATTAAAATTATAAAGAGAGACAGTTTGAAAGATAGAATGAAAATTAGTACAGAGTTGGTTAAATAAATATGTCACAAGAATAAGAAACTGTCCAAGGGCAAATTAAAAAAATAAACTACTGAGTTTTTTGAGGAAAATATACTGGTAATTATTTTACCAGCCTGAAGTTAAAGAGTATATATTATTTTTATTTTCATTTTCTCTTTTATGTCCTTTTCGTTTTTTCATTTTCATTTGTTTCATTTCACTTAGAGGATAATTATATATACAAAATTCATAAAATCTAAATGTATAATCAGATGGATTTTCAGAAATGCATACAAATATGCAAATATAATGCTACACTATGGTATAGAACATTTACATTATCCAACAAAAGTTACCCTGTGATCTACTGCACACTGGCAACTATCTGCACTTTATCACCTCAATGTCATTCGTAGAATTTCATACAATGGCATCAAACAGCACAAGTCTTTATATCTGATTTCTTTAAATCAATATAACGTGTTTGAGATTTTCCATGTTTTAGCATCCATAAATAATGTGGATTACATGATATGGATCTACTAGAGCTTGTTTATCTATTCATCATTTGATTAGTGTTTACTTATTATGGATTGTAGGTTATTATGAGTAAAGCTGCAAAAAACATTTACATGCAAACTTTCTGGCCATTAACCTTCATTTCTCTGGTGTAAATACATAGCTTTGGAATTTCAGGGTCATATGTCTAACCAGATATCTAATATTATAAAAAATATCTTTCTTACACTCTTTTCTAAACTGGCTAAATCATTTTTACTAGCATCAGGAATTAAAAAAAAAAGATTGTGATTCAAGTCACAATTGAATCATATTTTTGCCATCACTTGATCTTTTCAACTTCAGCCATTCTAGTCCATGAATAAAGGTACTTTATTGAGGTCATTTAAAAAAATATGTCCATAAATTCTTTGACACTCACTGCTCACTTCAAGAGGGGCTTTATTCTTTTCCTTTTAAGTGTGAATGAAATGATTTGTATCTTACAAATAAAGCAATGGAACTCTGTGGGGATAAGTTTATGTATGCATATCATCTATAACAGGGACAAAATAGACATTGATACTTTCTCTTAACTCACTATTTTTCTGTGATCACTCAGTTTGGAGGAAGGAAGCTACCACAAGGTTGTGAATATATTTTTGGCGAAGACTGAGTGGCCTTTTCCATTTTGAAGTTTCTCACCCCAAACCAGCATGTGGATAACCAATTGTATTACCAATTTTTAAAAATATTTTCCTTTTCCTATTGACTCGTTTTGGGATCTCTGTAGAATATGATGTGGATATTCATGTGGGGGTCAGTTTGTAGACTTGCTGTCCTATTCCTTTGGTCTACATGTCATTCTTATAAGAAAGCTGCACTGTCTTGAATATTATAGCTTCATAATATGAAATCAGGTGGTTTCCACCATCAAGCTTTGATTTTTTAAAATTGTTTGCCTATTATATATCCTTTCCCTTTTTATATAAATTTTAAAATAAATTTGCACTGTTAAACAAAAATGAAAACATGCTGGAGAAGGGTTGTATTTTTTTTCTTTTATACATCTGGTATTTATTTATCTATTTATACCAAGAATTAAACCCAGTAGTGCTGTACCACTGAGGTATAATCTTTAGTACTTTTAATATATATTTGGTATCAAGGATTGAACCCAGAGATGCTTGGCCACTGAGCGACATCCCCAGCCCTTTTAATTTTTCGAGACAAGAGTCTTGCTATGTTGCCCAGGGTGGTCTTGAGCTTGTGATCCTCCTGCTTCAGTCTCTCAAGTGACTGGGATTATAGGCATGCATCACAATACACAACTTCTCTGGTCTTTATTTTTAAGAGACATCTCTTTTCTTCCCCACACATTTTGGCATATGATCTTTCAATCTAAAATATTCTTAGAAAATAAACCAATGTTAATTAAGTTTATAATAATTTTTTTAAGAAGACTGTGATTTTCAAATTTTTGAAACAGTTGTCAGAAAAAAAATAAAATGACAAGAACATATACAAATGTTGACATTATTCACTAAACTATGAATTCTTAACAAAGGAAGGGACTTTTGAAGTATCCAAATCCACCTACTACTGAAAGCAAGAATCACTGCTAGAAATGCCTCTCACATGTTTAACCAGCCTCTTCAAATCCTTTCTAAGTTTGATGGAGAAGTATTATATTAATGATATTTATTCTTCTGGGCCATGAGCATGGTATATCTGTTTTTTTTTAAGTGATATTTAATTTTATAACAGTGTTTTTAAAATTATCAATGAAGATATATTTTAAATAAATTTATTCTTAAGTATGATTTTAAATTTTGAATGTTTGCTTTATATTTTGTACCCCAAAATTATGTCCTCCATAAAAAGTTAAAAAATTTCTTTCTTTCTTTCCAATTACTTTTATTTCCATTTGTTTTCTGATTATAATCTCCCATAAAATGTGAAAAATGATGTGGTAGAATTAAACATTTTGCCTGTTCCCAATGTTTGGGTGAAAGTACCATCATGTAATGATGTAAGCTGCCAATTTTAGCTAAGTGCCTTTTATAAAGTTAATGGAGTTTTAAATTTTTGTTTTAATTATTCCCAGTTTACTAAAAGCATTTGTCAATTTACCATGAATAAGTGTTAGATGCTATTAAGAAATTTTTCTGCGACCATGGAGATGGTTACATGTTTGTTTTTAATCTTATAATCTGATGAATTTGATTGAGTTTCTAACTTTAAACTATTTTGAATTCCTGGTGAAAACAAACTTGGTAAGGAATGATTATTCTTTTTTATATGTTATCAGGTATATTTAATGAAACTTAAAAGCACTGAATGTTTCATTACTTTTTTCTGATAATCTTTTCTATTTCTGAAAATATTGGAAGATAAGAAAAATAATGATTTGAAAAGACATTTTTGCTGGCAGTAAATAGTATTCTTGATTGAAAAGCTTTATTTGTTTGCTTGTTTGTATTTATTTTGTTGTTTTTTTTTTTTACTTTTATCCCTAATCACTATTTTAAAGTACTATTCCGCATTGTAGGCCAATAATGTTCTTTAAGTATACTGTGGTTATGTCTTATGAAGAACTCGTACACATAAATTGAGTACAACTTTAGTTTTTTGTTTGTTTGTTTGTTTATTTGTACTAAACATTTAAACTAGGAGTCCTCTACCATTGAGTTACACCTCTTGCTCTTTTTGACCTTTATTTTAAGAATATTTCTAAATTGCCCTAGAGGGGCTAAACCTTGAGATCCTCCAATCTCAGCTTTCTGAGTTGCTGGGATTATAGTTGTGCACCACCATGCCCTATTTAGGTTTATTTATTTATTTGTTTGTTTTTGTAAATTACAGCCTTTCACACCTTATTTGTATTTATGGTACAAGAAAATATAAAATAATAATATATGTCATGCCTAAAGCACTTATTCAAGAAAAATTGACTATTTTTTTTAGAAATTTGCATAGACTTTAGAATTAGAAAGAGTTGGTTTAGAATCTTGATTTTGCTTCTCAACAGCCTTGTCGTTTACTAATAGTTCAGTGATTTTCTCCTATGTTAAATGGGATTATTGACAAATTACTATAGGCTTGTTATAGTACATGCATAAAATAAAGTATATAAAACACTGACTCCAACGTTTTGCCTGCTACTTGGTTGTTTGTAATAGTGGTTAGTAATTATGTTGGTGAAAATCACCAAAATTTGTGGCAGTATTTAAGAAAACAAAGACTTCTAAAGGTATAAATGGAAAAAATAATGAACGATCTATAACAGATATATACTCCTATAATTATTTTATACTGCCTACCATAACAATCATAGAAAAGCTTGTTGGTATTTAATAAATATTAAATTTTATTTTTAATTTCTCAGTTTTCTCAATTTAAATAACCATATTCTTAAAATAGAGATATACAGATACCATGAGAATGTGAAAGATAAAAACCTAGTTTAATATTAATCTCTTTTCAAAAAATCAGTGCATTAGTAACCCAAAACCCATTATAAGTGAATAAGGAGAAAGAAAACCTTAACCATTTTCTTCATTAGTAGAACTACAGATGGGATAACCATATATATTTTTGGTAGATTTACAGTTTTGTGAATGATAATGAGCTGGGGTTTTTGGCCCAAATCCTCACAATATTTCCTGAGCACGACAAATATGGAGAAAGGTAAGAACAGCATATTGTGTAAAATATGTTTGATGTTGTCAAAAACTTGAACATATTCTTGGAGCACATGACACTTCACTATATGTATTTGATAAGAAAATATATGGGAAAAAGTTGAGATGATTTCATGTAGCTCTCTAAAGGCAAAATTAATATGAACTGAGGGAGTTTGAAGCAAGTATTGACTAATGAAGAATAGGATCCCTTTTCAAAAGTAAATCCTGGATGTGATTAATAAGATGAATAGATGGTCTTTCATCAGAAAAGTCATAATGAAATTCAAATTTTTAAAAGACTATATAGTCCCAAATGACTCTTTCAAATTAAAAAATGTCAAGATGTAAACTAAACTGAGCTCATTCTTTTTCATTATTTGATTAAGTCTTGGTAAGCCTGAATATTTTTCCCATCTTCTGAACTCAGTGACTCTGAAGTAAACTAAGATGAAAGTGCTATTTGTCTATTGGTTCCTATCAAGGATTCACAACCTTCTATGTCTCAAACAAAATAGACAAGCAAGGAGCAGTTACATATCCACCATCTTTGTTGGTTTTCCAAAAGAATCATTTAACAGTCACTCTGAGCCAGAGGCCATGGCACACAAATAACACCAGCAATTTGAGATATTCAGGTATGAGGAAGGAAAGTTCAAGGCCAACCTCAGCATCTTAGGGAGACCCTGTCTGAAAATAAAAATTAAAAGAAGTAGGGATATAGCTCAGTGGTAAAGTACTGCTAGGTTCAATCCTCAGTACCAAAACAGTTACTCTGATTCTTCCCAGCACACAAACACTTAGTCTTCATCTATTGGAAAAACTGAGTGAGTAACTGAATCTCAGATTGTTTCACACACTTTCCTGCATTATTAAATGTACCATTCAAGCTCAACATAGAGAATATAATTCTAAACTAAAGTGGAACTCATTGTGTTTTCCCCAGCATAAAACCTTAGGAAAATAGAAAATGAACTATTTTAAACTAAATAACAAGTCAAAATTGATGTTCCTCATTTTCTATAATCATTAAAAATCACATAATTTTCTTAGGAAAAAAAATCAGGAGTATTTGCAAGCTTTTAAAATTCTTTGCAATTGCTATTTCCAGTAAAAACTCCCCGTTCTGTTAACCACATAGGCTCTTTTAGACATATCGGCTTTCTGCTTTTTTGTCCTTGGCTTACTTTTAAATATTATTTACTGTACTGAACTTCAGAACAAAATAATAATTATTTTTGCAGAAGATAATGGTATTTATAATTTCAAAGGGGAGTCAATATTTGCTGCTGCTTATATAGCAAATTGATTTGCAAAAAGAAAGGGAACAACTTAATATCCTACTGTCGATGTTGCTTCCAAGACTATCAGCCCAAAATTATCTTGAGGTAAGTTTAAAAAAAAAAAAAGGAGCTTCTAATAAAGTGATTCACAATTATTTTGTTATAGTGATTAATATAATTAAAAAAATTATAATAGTGAAGTGATAAAATACTACAAATTTTAGGGGGCATAGCCATGATGAATTAATATGAAAATTATATATGCATATAAATACATGAATATATAGACATATATTTCTATTCTAGAATTATGATGCAATGGTTCTTTTAACAGCAACTCACCAAAAATATGTACCTCTACTTCTTTCTTAAGCTATTTCTTTTTCTTTTCTTTTGTTCTCTCATCTTCCATCTCAGGTAAGTAATCTGAAGGAACAAGGTAAACATCAACCCTTGCAATCTAGCTCAATCACCTCATTTTTCTTTTTAGACGCATAAGGATAAAAATTCAAGATATATGGTAGTTTGATTTGCATTTCTCTGATAATTAGTGACATTGAACATGTTTTTGTATTCTTGTTGGCCATCTGTGTGTCTTCTTTTGAGAAACATCTATTCAGATCAATTGTCCATTTGTAAATTGGATTATGTGGTTTGCTTTTTGCTCCTGAGTTGAGTTCCTTATATATTCTGGATATTGTTCTTGCATGATATAGTTGGCAAATATTTCTTCCCATTCTACAAGTTGTGTCTTCACTCCATTGATTATTTCCTTTACTGTACTTTTTAGTTTGATATGATTTAATTGTATATTTTTGCTCTTGTTGCCTGTGCTTTGGGGTCTTATCCAAGAAATTCATTGTTCACTTCACTGTTAAAATGTTTTCCTCTAGTAGTTTTATAGTGTTTAGTCTTACATGTGGGTCTTTGATTCATTTTGAGGTAATTTTTGTATATAGTAAGATGTAGGATATTAATTTTATTGTTACACACACATGTAGTCAGTTTTCCCAGCCCCATTTATAGAAGAGACTGTCCTTTCTTCAATGCATGTTCTTGGTGCTTTTGCCAAAATTTGTCAAATACAAGAGATTAAGCCCCATGGGCTCCTGTGACCCTGGTATTGGGGTATTTTATATAATGGTTTGATTTTGCTGTACCCAAATACTTTCTTCCTTTCCCATTTTGTAGTCATTTTGTAACCCAATGCCAACTCTTCCCTTCCCTCTTCTTTCCCTAGGAAAATACAATGAGTAAGGACTCGTTGATACTCAAAAGAATCACTTGGTTATATGTATATGTAGATTAATTTCTAGGCTTTTGATTCTATACCATTTGTTTATTAAGTATCAAAAAATAGTACTGTGAATAACTTAATATTGAGCAAATTAATTACCTTAATCTTCACAAATGTAAGATTCTATATCCGTGAGAGTAGTAGTACTCCTTTGTATATTTCCTATATAGATTAATAATAACACATTTTAAAACAGTGATTATAATATTCTGATTTGCCCATTTATGTTATATTAATTTCTTGAAACAGAAAATAAGATGTCTCAAGGGAAATGGTAAAGTTACAAAATAACTTAGCATCTCTTTTGCCACCAATCTAGCAAGGTCTACCCTTTATGCACCAAAGCATGGAATTCATTGCATAGACACAAAAACTAAATTTGGTGGTAATGGAGAATTGTCTGTAAAAGAGATTCTCTTTATTTTCCATATTTTTATTGGTACATTATAGTTGCACATAATGGTGGGATTTGTTGTTACATATTCATACATGAACACAATATAACAATGTAATTTGACCAATATCATTTCCTATTACTTCCTCTTTACTTTTTTTCTTCCCTTCTCCTGTTCTCCCTGGTCCTTTTCCTCTAATTTACTGATTTCCCTTTTGTTTTAATGAGATGCCCATGCCACTTTTTTTTTTCCTTTTTCCTCTTGAGTTTGTACATGTGAGAGAAAACATAACCTTTGACTTCTGAGTTTGGGTTATTGTGCTTAACATAATGTCCTCAAGTTCCGTACTTTTTCTGCATATGACATAATTTCATTTGTGTTTACAATTGAATAAAACTCCATTTTGTATATATATTACACATTTTCTTTATCCATTAATCCATTGACAGACACTTAGACTGGTTCTAAAATTTGGCTATTGTGAATTGTGCCTCTGTAAATATCCATACATATGCATCACTTTACCATGCTGACTTCAATGCTCTAGGATAAATAATGAGGAGTAGTATACCTGGGCCTATCGTGGTTCCATTCCTAATCTTTTGAGGAAGCTTCATTCTAATTTTCATAGTATCCTGCTTCCAAAGATTCTGTCTTGGTCTGGATTATTTGGGAAGGTTCAAGTTAACCAATATTTCAGCCTATTTTCATTTAGATACACTTTGAGAAAGAACCGTTGTTTCAGAGAAAGTTGAAGACTGGATGGTGGCATTGTGCAAAAAAATTTCATACCTGAAATTTGATGATCCTAATTGTAGAAGCAATAAAAGAAGAAATAAAGCTTTTGTCAGTCCTCAATTTATAAATAGATCTTAAATCAACTATTGATGCTGTAACATTTTTTTTTGTAACTCAATATGTAATTTAAAAGACTTACAATTTTGGATTTGAGGACAATATAAACAATGTTGAAATATCTGTAGTTATTGATGGCAGGTATTCAGGTTAGATTTTGGGTTATACCGTCTCAAATGGATTATTTATTTATTTATTTATTTATTTATTTATTTGATATTGGGAAATGGTCCCAGGGGCATTTTACCATTGAGCTACATCCCCAGTCCTTTTTTTTTTTTTTTGAGACAGGATATTGTTAAATTGCTCAATAACCTGTTGAGTCTGGCTTGAAACTTGTGATCCTCTTGCCTCAGCCTCTAGAATAACTGGGATTACAGGCATACAATGACTGTAATTATTGAAAGCTGCAGAAGTGTTGTTGGAGTCCTTTCAATCAAATGCTGAAAATCTCTGAAGATTAGCTCAATGTTTGATTAAGTTGTGTTTTTTCAGATTGAAAGTAATATAGATGTTGCTCTTGTAAGAATATTTTTAATTTAATTTATAATCACAAGATTTTCTTAAGAATTTTATTTATTTACTTGTTTAATAATTTTTCATCTCCCGTAGCTACATGCCCAAGAAGGTATTTCCTCTGACTCTAGTTCATTTAGTCTAGTAAATTTCCAGTGTTTCAAAGAGCATATCACCTATACATGTATCATAGGTACTAATATGCTATTAGTGTAAAATAAATATGGAGAAAAAAACCTAGATTTTAGGATGACCCATAGAAGTGAGAGCTGGATTAAAGAAGGAGCTGGAAATCACCTCATACTTAATGATCCACTTTTTCCCAAATGAAAGGTGGTAGGAACATCCTTCTGTCACAAGCAAATACTGATTGAAAATTCTTTAAACAGCTGCCTGTGCGGCCTATGGGATTTTCTTCAAGGACAGAATTTTATATTCACCAAAAGAGATCAAATATAAATGAGTTGAAAATAACAAGTATGGATACATCATTTAAATGCCAATTGGAAGTAGAAGAGTCAGTGAAAAATTTTTAAAAGAATATGCGCAAGGGACTTAAATAAAAATTTAAATCTCAACTTTTTGTAAACTTGAAAAATTGTGTCAAATCTCATTTATATTTGAACATATGAGTTTATGGATGCAAGGAACTAAGTGTCATGTTTGGCAAATGAGTGCTCAAAAATATTAACCAGAGTGCCAATGATGATGATAACAATGATGATGATAAAAAGAAACTGAACTGGAGACTACGAGGCCATTAATCGACTTCCAAACGGTTCTGTCTCCAAAATTCCAAGTCAGAATCAATAGGCTCTACCAGAATTTATTAGCAGAGTTCCACTTTGAATTGTCAACCCATTTATGCTGTGATATGTACCACTGCTACTTGTCATCATATAAAAGGAAACCTCTTTCTGTAATTTGTCACTGTTTATTATTATTATTATTATTACAGTGCTGGGGATCCAACTTAGGGACTCATGCATGGTAGGCAAGTATTTTACCTCGAGCCAATTCCTCAGTCCTTTTTTAGACATTTTATTTTGAAACAAGGTCTTACTGAAGTGCCCAGGTTGGCCCCAAACTTGCAATTCTTCTGCCTCACATAGGATTACAAGTATATATCACTACACCCAGTTGGAAATCTATCTTTTATTAACTCTAATTTTATCATTCTTTAAGCTATCCTGTATCATCCTCCTCTAATATTGCAAATATGTTTTTTGGAATGGTTGCATCATAGAAAACAAATTCAATCCATTTTCTCAACCTTATTCAGAATGACCTATTTCCTGACACTTTCAATTTATGTAAAACTAACTCACCTTTAAAATTAATTATAAGGAAAGCATTTTTACGATTGAGTTTTTAAAGTAGGAGATTTAACATCGTTTCTTCATGTAGAAGGCTGAAAATTCTACAGTAAGTGACTTGAACTATAAATCACAACTGAAGTTTTAGAATATGTCAGCAATGTAAAGTGACTCTGTTACTAGAAAGGTCACTTAGGGAACTGAAGAAGATTGGAAAATACTTGGGGAAATTATTCTGTGTAATAAAAGAGGGCATCAGTTTAAAAAATATAGAGAATATCAATATAATGTGCAATCTTCTAGGAGTAACATATATATATCTATATATCTATATACTTTATCACATCTCCTTATAGATGAATAGCAACAGCTTATTCTCAATGATGTGATAGATAATTCAAAGGTGAGTATAGTATAAAATGCCTAGAAACCTAAGAAGAATATTAATATTTATAGCACATGAACAAAAGAAGAACACATACTTCCATATTAGAAAATTACTAATCTTTGAAAAGATCTTTTAATGTTTATTTTGACAAATACTCTCAGCAGAAAATACCTTTTATGAGTCTTTGGTTCATAATTGTGTTGATGGCTATTAGCAAGACAGTTTAATAATTGGCTCTAGTTTGAATCCTTTGCATATAAAAACAGGACTTACATTTTCTTAGGTCATTGGAGTCAAAGTACAGCATTATCTAAACTAGTCAGCTAAAAATGTGCCCTAAGCTAAATGATAGTCAGATTCTTCTCACAAGATAGAATGCATTCCTTTATCCTCCAAGCCATATATTTAAAGGGGTTAATATGTTGGCACTTTTGTGGGTTAGCCTGAATGATATTTATACAGAAGGGGTAATTCTCTTAAATGAGCATCGTACAAGATGATCTCACATTAAAAGGTAGCAGCAATTTCATGGAAAATTACTTTCCAAAATACACAAAGAGCCAACAATAATATATTTCAACTGCATAAATTGCATAAGTTGTCTCCAGTTGCTTTTTAGATATATTTGAAAAGAAGCTTGTTTGCTCCCAATATTAAATGTTCTATTAAATTGGCTGACACATATACAAATACCATATTTAGTTCACATTGAATCCAGAAATACTGGTAGGAATTTTAGAAGATTATTTCATACTACCAAAGAAGAAAAGTAGTAGAAAAATGCTAATTGTTTTTCCACAGAAAGAAAGTTGAAATTCCAAAAAAGAAAAGTAAATTCAGATGTAAAGCATATTCAAACTGAGAAGTTTGTAGCTTTCCTTTCTTTATTTTATCCCCATCTTTTATTATAGGTGCAAAGACAAATACATTTCCTGTTCTAGAATAGCAAATAAAACCTGCCTTACCAGAGGGAACTCATGTCTTCTGACACTTACCTTGAAGAAGATGGTCTTCCTAGAATAAGTTTTTAAACAGCCTATCTACCTATCTACACTTTTATAGTGAAGGACTCAGGTTCAGCAAGAAGAGCGAAAACCTTTCTTCTAATAAATGTCCTCAGGAGAATTCCATTAATATAGCATGGACTAAGGATAGATAGTTTCATTTCCATAACAATTTCATGAAAGCACTTGTCTTGGGAGAAATAAATAATTTCTCTGAGATGCGGAAGACTTATCCATGTTCTGCAATAGACTGTTGGTAGTAAAGTAGGTTGTTACTAACTTCAGGATGTTTTATTGATACTATGTATTAAAGACATAAAATTGCATGTTTAACTTCAATTTTAAAAGTGCTAAAAATAAGCATATTCTTTGGCTGCCAGATCCCACTCCAGAGATTTTGCTTGAAATGGTTAATAGTAGATTTGGTAGAAATTTATGCTCAAGGATATTCACTGTAGAGCACTTTATATAAGCAAAATATCAGAAACAAACAAAATGGTCAAGAAATATTGATTTATTGAATATATTGTCAATAATTCTATTACAGATACATATGCATGGGCACATAGATTTATTTCAGTGTATTTTTGGATGAAGAAGGCAATTCACAAAACATTATGCATTATATGACCACATTTTATAAAAATAAATTATTCTTACATAGGCATAGGAAAAAAGCGATAAGATTTATAGCAAACAGATGTAAATATGAAATTTGAAATTATAGACAATAACTATTTCTATTATCTCTATTATTCTGATTGCAATAAAATACATATTACTTGCAGCATAAAATAATGTTTAATGAAAAATATGAATCCTGTCAATTTCTGCAATGTTAATGTATAGTTAACAGTATAAAGATGAGATAAACAGGGTGTTAAAATAAAAGACAAAGGAGGAATTTTGCCAAATCTAAAAATGTAAAATACTCATATACTGAATAGTTAAATAACAAATCAATAGTAGATAATTTAATAGAAAAATGAAGGCCAATTTCAATATTTCCTTTGTATACACACAAAATGAAACTATATGTAAAGATCAAAACATAAAGTCATTAGTCCTAATTGTACTGTAAATTAAATGACAAAAAGAAAGTTTCCATTTTCTATAATGGAAAAATATTAATATCAAATAAAACCTCCAGCATATAAAACTGTCCAACTCTGGAGAAATATACATATATGCAAAAAGGAATGTGAAGGCCCTGAAAATCTGTGAAGAGTAGGCATAACTAGGAAGGTAAGTAACAGGAAAGAGAACAGCAGGGATCCATTTACCATTTTTTTTGGCTTTCACCCAAGGATGGCCCAATCATTTGTCCAATTAGTTCAGACTTAGGTACAAACAAGTAATATTGCTGATTAAAGATCAAAGAAAAATTTTAGATGATAAAAAAATTTTAGATCATGGAAACTTAAAGGGAAATCCCTAGAAGAGATCCAGAGAGGGGAAGCTCCAAATTCTTTGCACAAACTACATAAATCTTGGGCTGATCTCTGAACCCCATATGTCTGGAGCAGAATATAAGAATGGATGTACTGAATAAAGACTTCAGATGCTGTCAATGCAGGAGAGACAGAGTTTGAAGTATCAGTGCAACAGGTTAAATATGTGATAAGAAATAATGAAAATGAATACTCTTCAAAGAATTATTAGTGGTTAATACTTCTGGATTAAATTACCAGTACCCCCCAATATATACAAATTCATACCTAAGACCATTGTACTTAAAGTGTTGTTTTATTAGATTTTGAGAGAATTTCTGGGCTTTTGATAGTGGTCAATTTCTTGACCTGGCTGGGGTTATCCACTCACTTTGCATAAATTCAACAAGTTACAGATATTTTTGAGGGCAGTGTTACAATGTATCTTACATTTTATTAAAATGCTTAATACAAAAAAGCAGATTTCTGGTTCATCCCTTATATTTAAATAGCTTGAATGTTGTTGCTCTATTCTTATAAAAAGGAAAGCTAGACAAAAATGAAAATCAACAATTTTTTTTCTCAGACTCATCTCAGAATTGCAGTGCCATGAAAACCATTATCTTGATATTTGGAAGACCAGGAGCATCCAGAGAGATAAAGCCAAGATATAGTTTTTTGAGTACAAACCAGAAGAGAATGAGAAACTCTGGGGGAATATAGTTACATGGTGTGGGAACAATGGCATACTTTTCTTTTGGAATCCCATCTAATTTTCATGTGAAAAGAATTAGCAAAAGACTAATACTGAAAACTTATAGAACACTAGGGGACAGTTTTCTGTCCCATTCAAGACATCTCTAGCTTCCTCTCTCATCTAAGGAAAAGAAAGAATGAGGAACAGGGCATCAAAGAATATATTTGATTACTATTCCTGGTGAAAAAAATAGAGGTGAATTTATGGATGTCAAGCCAACTGGCTGAAGGAGGGAGAAAAACATTTATGATGCCCACAAAAATGTAGTCATATTTTACATAATGGCTTTGTGGTCAATGATAGGTCAAATATGCACCAGTGGTTCCCCAAGATTATATGGCCTGTGGAGGGCATAACCATCTTAGTTTGCATAAACACATTCTGTGATTTCTGTACAATGTCAAAATTCCAAATGATGCATTTCTTAGAATGTTTTCCCATCATTAAGCAATGCATGGCTTGATGAGATTTACTCAGAAAGTTACAGAATGCACCCTGTCCCTAATATTCTTATACTCTGCTAACAGAGTTCTGGAGGAATAACTACATTTTATATCTGAAAGTGCTATAAGATACAGACTAATCAAAGAGAAATATGTAGGGAAGCCCTAAGTCAAGAGCAAAGATGGTAAAACTAGAGAAATTAAAGTTTCTGGTACATAACATTAAACACGTCTTAACTTGTAGTCAGATTAACATAAATTCCCATATTCAAGGCCTGCTTAATTCAGTTCTATTCTGGATACAATGTGTCCAGCTGTCAAGAAAAAATTGCAAGGGATCAAACGAGATAAGAAAAAAACAAAGTTGGAGGAGACAAAGCATTCATCATAACCAGACACAAATAGGATGCAGATTTTGGAATTTTCACCCATGGAATTTGAAACAACTATGACTAATAAGTTAAGTGCTCTTTTTGCAAAAATAGAAAACATGCAGAATTGGATGCATAATATCAGCAGAGATATGGAAACTATGACAAAAAATAATCAAAAGTCAATGTCACTGCAAAATATTTTTATTACTCAACAATAAGAGACCCAATTTAAAAATGGGTGAGATATCTGATAACATATCACCAAGGAAGGTATACAAGTAGAAAATAACACGATAAGAAGTTCAACATCACCTGTGATAAGAGAAATACAAATTAAAAGAACAATGAGTTCTCACTTTATACCTAGTAAAGTTGTAAAAATCCAAAAAGCAAAAATGCAAATCCCTGGCAAGGATACAGAGCAATATCACATTTGTTGTGCTATGGTACAGCATTTTAGAAGACAGTCTGGCAATTGCTTATAAAACTAAATGTAGTCAATTATATGATTTGTCAATCATATTCCAAGATATTTAGTTAATTTTATAACTTATTTCCACATAAAACCTGTACACAAATGTTAATAACAGTTTTATTCATAATCATCCAGAACTGCAAATGAACTCTGGTACATACATATACTAGATGTCATGAATACTATTCACTGACTATTAATACATGCAATAAGAAGGATGAATCTGAAATTCATACTATTAACAGAGGCCAACCAGGTTGAAAATGTTATAAAGTGCATGATTCCATTTATATGACATCATGCAGAAGAAGGAAAAAATAAATAAAACTGAAAAAAACAGTTCCAGGAGGAGAAGGGCATTGAACAGATGATGTAGTTTTCGTTAGGGCTTGAAACTTTTCTGTATGGTCCTGTATGTAGATTTGGATACATGATACTATATATTTGTCAAAAATTATAAAACACCACAGCATGAGAAGTGAACACTAATATATGTAAATTAATAAAAAACTAATAAATCTAGAATTCCGGGATAGAATATAGACTATAACAAAATAATTTAACTGTATGATAAATATATATCAACCTTACTGACTGTGGTATGGACAAAAAGTGCTGACCTAAATAATTTTGAAACATAGCAGAAGTATAAGGCTAAAAGTAAAAGAAACCACACTTTAACACTGTCTTCTAGGTAACATTTCTCCTCCAAAACTGGGTTAATTATTCTAAAGTTACTATGCATGTATAATGAGATTAAATGGATAAGTCAATAGATGGAAGAGGGTGGAAGTTAGAATTCTCATTCGTTACAGCATGAATTTACAAGTAGATAAGGGAGAAAGCTAGAATTAACCATACAGGGTTAGAGTTTGGAGATGTAGATACCGATGAGTATATATAGAAATAATTATAGATGTATTTTTATATACATGGGTTAGTACAGTCATATATATTTTTTCTTTTTTGGGAGGGTACCAAGGAATGAACTCAGAGGTACTTGACCACTGAACCACATCCCCTATTTTGTGTTTTATTTAGAGACAGGGTCTCACTGAGTTGCTTAGCGCCTCGCCATTGCTGAGGCTGGCTTTTCACTCACAATTCTGTCTCAGCCTCCAAAGTCCTATGAATACAGGCATTGTGCCACCGCACCTGGCATGGTCACATGTATTTCTAAACTCTGTTTAGTAAGTGAGTTTAGAAAAACTCACATCCCAGTAACAACGAACACAACCAGCATGTGGAACTTGGTATTTAATTCCACTCATTTAATGGAAGGAATGAGCTGTCCTTGGAGAAATGGCTGGTTCAAGAGCTGAAACATGGAATACACAAGATGAGTCTAAAGTAACTAGCAGTGGCAAAAGGTCAAAGATGCTCTAAGCAAATGAAACGATGAGAATATCATAGTAATAGAGGAGCTAAATGAAAAAAACTCCAGTAGCCAAAATAGAGCCATAAGAACAAGAAAAATAATGAATAAGAGATAAGTTAATGTAGTATTATATTAAACCCAAGTTATACAATACATATCCATGCTTCCATAATGATTGAAATAAATGACTGCATAAATACATGAAGGGGAGATAATAGGCCACCTCATATACAGAAGACTTTTTAAAAATGTATGTATACTCCTTCAGGGCCACAGAACACAACCATCACCCCTTAAGTGTGTTCTCAACATTGTGACTTGCTTCCAGAGAGTACAATATGGGAAAAGGAAAACAGAGTAGAATCAATCTGGAGTGAGCTAAACCTCAGAGCAGGTGTCTAGGTAAAATTCACAGTGCTTAATCACAATCATATGTACTCTTTGTGTATTGTGATGGTCATTGTCCTTCCCATTTGTGGTCTACCTTTTAAGAAGAATCCATGACTAGTGTCGAATTATCAGAAAAAATCATTACTAAATCCAAATTGGAGGACATTTAAAAACCAGATCAGTGTGCTCTTCAAAACTGAGAAAATGTAGAGGAGCCTAAGGATGTGGGAGTTATTGTGGTATCATGGATGGATCCTGAAACAAATTAGAACAATTTAAGTAAAGTATGGACTTAAGTAAATAATATATCAGTGCTTTTTGATTATGACAGCTGTCTCTCATCAAGGTATTATATTAAAAAGGGAAATGAGTGTGAGGTACACTGAAACCCTCTGGGCTATTTTGGCACATTTTCTATAAATCTGAGCCTATTCATTAAAAAATCTGTTTTAAAAAATAAAAAAAAATATGCAATTTTATAAGATATTTCACAATCAGATCTCCATTATTATGCACTACCTTACATTACATGATGTCATCCTTTCTTGGGAGAATGATTGTTTTCATCATATATTTCCTAGGAGCCCTGAATGTGAGGTCCTGGCCTGTGAGCTCATGAGAGCTACTAGCTACAGCTGATCACTTGTTCTTCCCCTGATACTGGTCAGGACAGTGAAGGAAATAAATTGAAAAGTATAGATCTTTGATGATTTCCTATTTTTTCCATTGGTATTATTTCCTGTAAAAAAACATATGGAATGTGTAGAAAAAACCTAGCTGGTTATTGTCTTGACAAGTTACTGACAGGGCTTCTTCTAACTGCCCAAACTTGAGCTCCCTGTACTTAGTATGGTTGAGGAGGTTTGAAATAAGAATAATAGTAAAATGAATTGGAACTGTCTTTCCTATGCTTATATATGAATACATAACCATGTATATGACCACATCATATACAACCACAATAATGGGATCCTAATTGGAACAAGTTATACTTTTTTTTTTAAATATTTTTTATTTGTTAATGGACTTTTATTTATTTAATTAATTTATATGAGGTGCTGAGAATTGAACCCAGGGCCTCACACATGCTAGGCAAGTGCTCTACCACTGAACTCCAGCCCCTGGAATAAGTAATACTTATTCTGTGTATGTACAATATGTTAAAATACATGCTACTGTTATGTATATCTAGAAAAAAACAAACAAACAAATAAATGCAAAGGAGTAAGAAGGAGGTCAACAAAGCATATGCCTAAAGGACTACTTGTTCTTATTTTCTGAAAGTAAAAAAGGGACAGATATTTATGCAAATAAGTCACCAGAAGCAACTCTCTTTAGGAATGACACCATTTGGAAATGATGGTGGTGTCACAGTTCTACCTTGAGAACCAAATTTTATTTCACTCTGCAATTGCTAAACACAAAATTGATTCATTTATTGAAGAACTCATCCCTTTAGTTGTACAACCTACACATATTATTTGTGACTATATTAAATTTCTAGTAGCAGATCAAGGTTTAAAATTTCAAAGAAAATTAATTAGATTATATATTTATGGATAATACAATCTAAATTCTAAGGAATTTAGTTAATCTGTATAGCCTTTAAAATAATACATTTTACAATGCATTAATCATAAACAGTTATTAGTCAATCAGGAAAATAATTGTAATTCCTAAACTAATGATATTAAAATTAATTTAGCCATTTTCACTGAGGAAGGCAACCTTCTGCAGGGCAGAAGTTCCCAAGAGTTAACTGGATACAGACTCAAGTTGAAAGATGAGATAGGATTCTAGAAGCCTAAAGCCAAAATAGGAAATAGGAAGCAATCATAAATTTCTATAATGATCACAAATAGACACTGACAGAGATATAGATACAGATACATAGATAGATAGAAAAGTTGGGGAAGAGATGAGCTACGTTAATGAGCCCAGTTACTTTAATACAAAAGGGTGGATCCTGTGCAGCTGATGTTAGAGAACAAATACTGGGGGGAAAAACAAGAGAGGCTGCAGGGAGTGGG
>PVHX01015729.1:32106-45706 GCA_004024805.1 Geosciurus inauris
ACACACACACACACACACACACAAACACACACACACACACACACACATATATATTTACAAGGTTATAAAGAAACTTGAAATACATGATTCTACTTAGGCAGTAATCAATTTTATGTCAATTTAACTGGTGGTCATGCAACTTTGATTTAGACCCAGTAATAGATAATGGGGATTGAAAACAATGTAGCTTGAGGGAAAAGACAAATAGCCCTATGCTAACACCCCTCCTTCCCCTGATGAATGTTACTCTGAGACTAATTGCAGATAAGGGAAGAGTGCCCCGCCAGGCCAGAGACACTCAGTCCGCAGCTCGCAGGACCCTGACCCCTGAGCCCGAATTCCTGGACACGAAAACTGACCACTTTATTGATTTATGGAACTAGCCCCGAATTCCTAAGTGCCCGAGAGAACCAGCACGTCTCCACTATGCCACCCGCCAACATAAACCTATAAAAACCCAGTCCTTTTCTTTGTTCAGTGGCTCATTTTCCACCAGGAAAATGGGTCCACTACCATCTTTGCAGATGAGTCCTGCTCCTGAATAAAAGCCTGAAATGACTTGCATGGTTTGCTGCTGTCTTAATCTTTTTGCCCTTACACCCAGGTTTCTGAATCTTTTCACCACTGATATTTTGAATAAATTATCTTTTGCTACAAGGGACTGTCATGTGAATTACTGGAAGCTTCCCAGCATCCTTAGCCTCTACCCACTAGATGCCAGTAGCACTATCTCTGCAGTTGTGATAATCAGAAATGTTTTCAAAGAATGCCAAATATCTTCTTGGGAGCTCCCACTGAGAATCACTAGTCAAGACTACTTCAATAAGTGAGATTTGCACATCTTCCCACTGTTTGGTGGCCCCAAAGTAGACTGTGTGAAATGTTTGAGGGTAATTATTTAATAAACCAACAAATATTTCTTGTATAGAAGTTGTTAAATAGTTGAAGCTGTAGATGCTGCCGGTCATGCTGGGCATGTTAAAAGGACAATTAAGTACTATACAGCGCCATAATTAAGTGAAAGAGGAAAGAAATTGCACCAGCAATATTTTCCTGGAGTCTCATAAGACTTGGATTTGGGGGATTCTTGAGCATTCTGTGTGATCATTTGGGCACTAGAAATTAATAGTCAGATCCTATTGTGCTAGAAACAGTACAGTGATAACACTGGCAAAGGTCAGTAGCTTCTGGACTAAACAAGCAAGGTTCTACACCTGACTCATGGAGCAAAACAGGAGAGAACCTCCCTTTTACATATTTCTCTCTTACAACTAGGAAAGTTCAAGGATATATTACAAATTTAAAAATGAGAGCCAGGCGCGGTGGCGCAAGCCTGTAATCCCAGCACTTAGGGAGGCTGAGACAGGAGAATCATGAGTTCAAAGCCAGCCTCAGCAACAGTGAGGCGCTAAGCAACTCAGTGAGACCCCGTCTCTACATAAAACACAAAATAGGGCTGGGGATATGGCTCAGTGGTCGAGTGCCCCTGAGTTCAATCTCCAGTACCAAAAATAAAATAAAAAAAAATTTTTTAATTAAAAAATACAAATGAGGATACTATTGTTTGGATCTGGAATATCCCCATAATGTCATGTGTTAGGTAAAACAGCAATGTTAAGAGGTAAAATGATTGTATCCTGAGGGTTTTGACTCCATCAGTGGGTTAAACCATTTGATGCATTAGTAATTTGAGTGGGCTTACTGGAAGGTGACGAAAACTATAGGCTCGTGGGCATGGAGAAAATATGTTACTGGGGGCATGGCCTTGGGGTTCTGTATCTGTTCCTGGCCCCTTCTTGTCTCTGATTCTGAGATGCCATAAGCTAAGCAGCTTTTCTCCACCATGTACTCTTCTACCGTGATGTTCTGTCTCACCTCAGGCCCAAAGGGATGGAGCTGACCAGTTATGGACTTAATCCTCTGAATGAACCTAAATAGATCATTCTTCCTCTAAGTTGTTCTTGTCAGGTATTTTTGTCTCAGCAAAGAAAGGCTAACTAACATGGAGGATAAGAAAACATTTTATAATGAGCTATGCACTAGAATTGAAATAAAATATGAGAAGCAGCAATAAAACAGTGATAGAAAAATTTGCCTGTTGCTCAATTTTAGTCTAAACCAGATTGAATCATTTACTGAATTTGATTAAATATTTATGTTAGTGCTTCCAGAAAAGTTGGAATGAAGTAAATAGTTTTTTCTGTTCGAAGAAAAGAATGAATGACCTTTATTGGAATCTTTTGGTGTCTTCCTTTGATAAATGTAAACAAAACATCTGCTTACTAAGTGCTCTATAATTTTGCAGCAATCAATATCAACTTAGCACTGCTGTGTTTTGCTGAATTCTCATGTAGTTAAAACACTACATTCACTCATCAGCATACATAAAATATATTAGCCAAAACAGATATGTAATATATATTTTGGGGCCAAAACAACTGTTTGTCAGCTTTCTTTTTACTGTCACAAAATAATAAGATAATCATCTTAAAAAGAATAAAGGTTTATTTTAGCTCACAGTTTCAGAGGTTTCAATCCATGGTCAGTTGTCCCTGTTGCTTTGGACCATTAGTAACACAGTGTATCATGGAAGGAACATGTTACTGAGGAGTCCTGTTTATCTCATGTCAGATTTGCTTAGGATGCAAAGAGAAGAAGAGGAGAGATTCAGGTGCCAAAATCTCCTCTCAGGGCACACCCCAATAACTTAACTTCCTTTTGCTAGACCCCATGCCCTACAGGTTCCACCAATTCCCACTAGCACCAAAGCTAGGGATCAAGCTTTTAATACATTGGTCTTTGGAGGACATTCAAGATCTAAGCCATAACAATGAAGATGATTTTTACTTTTATTTTTTGTACTGGGGATTGAACACAGGGTCGCTTTACCACACTCAGCCATATCCCCAGCCCTTTTTAATATTCATTTAGAAACAAGGTCACAGCTGAGTTGCTTAGGGCCTTGCTAAGTTGCTGAGCCTGGCTTTAAACTTGCAATCCTCCTGCCTCAGCCTCCCAAGCCACTGGGATTACAAGCATGCAACACTGTGCCTGAAACAATGAGGTTGATTTTAAACAAGAAAATAAAAAGGATGATTTATATAGGAATAAAAATAATGAGAGGATCATTTTCACATTTTGTAAAGAATAATGATTCTTTATTTTGTAAAGAATAATGATTTACCATCTTTCCCATCCCATATCTTCTATGGTATATGCCCAATTCCTTGCTATTATACACACTTTGGCTAATGTTCACATGTGTGCTCATCTTCAAAATGTTGTCCTTGAGCTAATTGACATCACTATATGTAGGTAGGTCTGAAAAGTATAGAGTCAAACCCCTGGATGTCAATAACTGACCAAGTTTGCAGTAGTATATACAGACCAACATCCTTGGCTCTGAATAGATTCTCTGGTGCATCTTATGCTTCAGAGGTTCCAAAAGGATCAGATTGAATTCATCTCAGATCATGGTGTTCTCCCTCACCTCATTCCTCTTCACTATCTTGTCTTTCTTCATGCCATACTTGGTACTTCTAAAACAAATTTTATAAAAAAAAAAAAAATCCCATTCATACAATACCCTGTCTCAGGTTCTGCTTCTAGTAATATAACCTAACACACTAGTTTAAATAATAAGTCCATGCCATTATTTTAAAAAAAAAAACCTAATGAAATTGTGGCTCTGCTAAAAATTAGTTACCTCCAAAATGCGACTAATTTTGGGAAATTCATGAATGTTATGATTTATTAGAAAGCTCTTAAGGCAGAAGATTTGTTTCACACTAAGTCCAGTTACAAAGAATAAAACAATCAAGATAAATTAACATTTATCTCTTTAGTGCTTTGAACTTTACCCTGATATATAGTCTTAAGGTTTTCCAGAAATATAGTTGAAAGTCAGTAATGGGTATAATTTGAAAAAGACCCAAACACTTCTTTCTACTGCTAAATCTTCTTCATTATCATATTAAAAGTATGAATACTTCACCGCTACAGATTAAATTGCTCCTGTAAAATAAATTAGCTTTTTAAAAAATTTTAGAATTCTTTTTAGGAAAAAAATAAACAATACCCCTTCTGTGGATTGAAGATATTTAAGTGTGCTGCATGCAAACATTGTGATAGACTAAAAATCATGATCATTTTAAGTTGTTCTCTGCTATTTGGGAAGCCATAAAAATCATTGGTTAAGATTTTTTTCAGGAGCTTTTCTACTATAAGTAAATATTCAAAATAAGATGAATGCATCAAAATCACTATCAAAAGAGGAATTCATTTTTAGACTTTTATGAGCTGAATGGCATTTCTAATGTGCCCACATTTGGTCAATGTTCCAAATATATATCAATAGTATTTGCAAAGTAAACATAAAAGTTACTCTTCTTTATTTTTCCTTTTAGGTGTGTTTATCCCAGGGGTGGTTTTGTTGGCTTCATACTATGTGTTCAGTTTTTAAATGCTACTTTTGTACATAAGGATGCCACAGCCAGAATATTTTTTTCTGGTGAACATTTATAAAGCATCTCAACAAGCATGATGAAAGACTTTATTTTTCAGACTTTGAACACATAAAACAGCAAGACTAGTTCTCATATGGAAACCCTTTATTGAGATATATATATATTTAATGTTACTGAAATATTAAACATCATCTACTTAACCATTAACTATGATAAGCAGTAGTTTTATACAGATGAGGGATGAGTCAGTAAGATTTGACACTTGAATTTTTCACCTCTATATTTTTTCTTCAGTTGCCTGCCGAAGGACAGACAGGTAGGGAATGATCAAAAGAAGGAATAAGGGAGGGGACATAGGGAGGAAAGATTTTTTTTATTCTTTCCAGCAGCTAAATCTTGAAAAAACTTGTTTTTCTTACAGTCTGTAATGTGTATGTGCTTAGTTCTTCCTCTAAACAAGGTTCTGGAGATACATGTAAAAAATTATTTGCGCTGCCATTTTTATATGCTTGTTGCTGAAATTCATTAAGAGATTGTTGGAACATTCAGTATGTCAGTTACAAATCTGAATTAAGCATCTGTGAGGATGTTCATTTTTAAAAATGTTTTTCAAAGATGTTTTCTTCAATTGCTTTATTTTAGGTTCTGAGTTTTAATTACCAACTCTTATGATGAGTAACATATTAATGTGTACCTCCATTTTTTTGGTGTTACTGTTTTATTTTCTCTGAGAGCTTGACCAAACAAAAAAAAAATTAATAGTTTTGCTGTAGAGTGGGAGAAGTAACATGTGAGCAGGGGCCACTGTCAGGGAACATGGCCTGTAACCTCCTGTGCAGTTCTCCTTCTGAAGAAGTAAACTGTAAAACTTCTGTCAAGGAACTAGGTGAATGGAAAAGTATCCATCCCTGACTTCTCTGGGCTATGTTAATAGCACCAAGAAAATTTTGTACGTTACACTGTTCACCTAGAGAGAGGATTCAGACCTTAATTAATCATCTTTTTAATCTATTTTGTGTTAAAGCAGATATGTGAGTTTCTTAGTGTTCACTGTTTTGTTCATTCTTCATAAATAAGTATTTATGTTCACATCGTATAAAAAAATAAGCAGTCTCTGATGAGCAATGAAGTGTGTCACAGATCACTTTCACCCATTTTTTTCTCTAAGTGCATCTATAAAAAAGGGGAAAAAATTATTGCAGACTCATAAAAAGATCATGTGAATGGAGAGAAGACAGAAAGGGGACACCTTATGGATAAAATAGGGTATTTTCTCTGAAACGGAGTCCCAACACAAGCTGCACCACAAATACAATCCTGTGAGTCTGGAAAGCTAATTATGATATGTGTTTGGATTTTTACTCCACATATAAAATGTAAATATTAAAATATGTAATGAGAAGAATATGAATACAAAGCACTGCCACAGCAAATATAATGTAATGAAGCATTGGGAGAATGATTGTTCTCCTTCCTAGATGAACAGGAAACACGCAAATAAGTTAAACTTTCCATGAGTAGGCAGATTATAAAGGCGGGCAATGTTGTACTATTATGGAAACATAAAAGGTCAGAGGAAATACAGCAGGGTGTTTCTGGGGTGTTTGCAGCTCTGTGTGGATCATCTAAATTGCTTTCATAAATGCATTTCTAAAAAGTAAGTGCAACATTGTACTTTGGAGATATCGTCCTCTTCTAACATTAAACAATGTTGAATAAATGACATCACAATCTCAAGCAACCAGGATTACCCCCTTGATTTATTTTTGACTGAGTCACCTCCTTTTTTGTTGATCTCTAGTCACTAAGACTGTTTTTCTTGCCATATTCCTCAGTTATTTCACATTTTCCATTTCTCATCCCATTCACTTAAATCCTGAGCTACATTACAACTCTCTTGGCAATTTCATAACTTACTCTCTAGTTTGTATCCTTGTCCATTCCATTCTGGACTTTATAATCTTTGTGCTCTAATCCCTAAACCCTCTTTTTCTTCAGTCACTCTTTTTTTTTTCTTAAAATTTTATTTTGGGCATGACACTTAAACAAAATCTGCCAAATTTTTAGTTCTGAAATTTTAATCTAATTAAGATAAAGTTACCAGATATGATTACCAATACTCAGGAAACACAAGAAACAGATGAATACATTACAGACAAATGCACATAATACACTCACAGAAATGCAATAAGCAAAGCCTAGACTAAAAAATCTCTGCAAACAAATGATTAATTTTATTCAACAAATCCATTGCAAAAAATTAAATGAGAGCTAGAGATGGAAAAAGAAATGGGTTGTGATAGCAATAGAGAAGGAGAGAAGACAGAAGAGAAGATCATGAGGGAAGGGAGGAACCATAAAGTAAAAACCTATAATAAACATCCTCAATGTATTTCAATGCAAAGACTTTATCTGGATTCTGGTTCAAGAAATAAATACAGAATACATGAAATAATCTGAACACTAACTGGATATTTACTGGATATCACAATATATTGTTCATTGTATCTGGTGTCAAGCTGAAATATTTGTGACAGATATTCAAGTATATATAATTATATACAAGATATAAATAAATTAAAAGTTAATGTAACAGGGGAAAGGCATCTATGTGAGTCTGGATCAATGGTGTGCAAGCACAGCTGTGCATTAGAACAGCCTGGAGGGCTTGTTGAAATTCAAATCAATAGGCTTGGCCCCAGAGTTTGTGTTTGAAGAGGTCTAGGATGGAGCCAGGAGATTTGCACTTCTGATAAATTCTTGGGTGCTGCTGCTGCTGCTGCTGCTGCTGCTGGTACAGGGACCACAATCTGAGAATCATTTCATACATGCAATGACATTGCCCATGAGTTGAGAGTTATTGAATCTGAGGAGGAGATATAAGAGCTTTATGAAATAATGAAATCTACATTTGTGTACATTGGAAATGTGTTGAAAATGTAAAGCATGTCCAAAATGTATTTATACTGTTGGGATTTAGCATACTATTTAATTGAGAAAGAGAAAGAGGATAGTGATTGAGAGGGGATACAACAGGGAATCCTAGATACTATTATGTTCTATTTCATGACCTGGAAATTGTTTACGTAGATGTGTTTGCACTTTGTGATAGTTTACTGAATTCTGGATGATAGTTTGTGCATTATTTCTTCTGTTGTACTGTTATTCTTTAAAACATATCTTTAAAAAGAAAATATTTGCGGGGGGGGGGGAGATACTGGATTGATCCCAAAGTGTTTTACCACTGAATTACATCCCAGCCCTTTTTAATTTTTATTTTAAGACAGAATTTCATCAAATTGTCCAGGCTGATCTCAAACTGGCAATCTTCCTCACTCAGTCTCCAAAATTGCTGGGATTACAGGCCTGCACTACTGAGCCCAGCAAAAATATTCTCTTTTATCTCTCATTGTCATGTGAAATAGATGATATATAGACAAATACATCAATACGTGCTTTTCTAACTTGCTGCCTAAGATTAAGTGTCTTTGAGTCACATTGAGAAGCACTTCTTAACTGCAAAATGTAAGGAATATAATCGGAGTTAATTCTAGCTTTAGAGTTGATAGCATCAAAGAGCACCCTCCTGCATCAGCAACTTTTGGAGTGAACATGTAAATTCATTCGGTTTTATTAAAAAAAACTGTAAACAACAAAAATTACAGAATTTCTCTTCTTTTTATAGCAAAAGACCTCAAAAGAAGTGTTTACTGCATTTCTGTCTTCAGTACATTCCCTGTGGGGTCCTATATCTAACATTCCTCTGAAGTTGTTCTTGTCAAAATCAATAAGGAGTACTTAGTTCTCAATCCTAAAGGTCAATTTTTATTTGACCTTTCAGCAGCATTTGTCAGATGTATTCCTGTCTTCCTTTCTGGAAATATATTTTTTGCTTGAACTTAGGGTTATCGAAAAGGAAGATCTTCATTCCTATGTTAACCTATTATCCATTCTGTCTTAGGTAACTGGCCAGTTTCTATATCTCTGAAATTCCTGAAATATGGAGAAAACTGAGTTTCTTTCTTCATTTTATTCTGGTAGGATACATTTCCCATAACATTCAATTCTTTCTCTATGCAAATGACCACACAGCGTATCTCAATGGCTTGGTTCTCTTCTGAATTCTAGACTCATATATTTAAACACGTACTACCAATATTTCTAATTAAGTATCTCAGAAATGATCTTAAATGCAACATATGAAACAAATTCTCACATTTTTGCCTTAAAATAATCCATCCTTCAATTTGTCACATGCTATATGCTACCACAAGCTTTCTCAGTTTTCAAGTAGAAAACCTAGAATGTATTCCTGATTTCTTTCATCACCAAAATATTATAATTAATTCTATCTTAAATTTTCCTTTGATGTATGGAAAAGAATTACTGAAAATGACCCAAGGAACTCACTCTACATATCTGGGTCAATAGCCTTATTGATAACAGAGATTTCTACTTTTTCCAAGTAGGCATGAGCTCTAGTGCCTTCCCTAAACAGAAGGATTATGTTTTTTAATGGCTCCCAAGTTAAACATGTGCTGGACAGATGTTGTTTCCAAATGTCTGTGAAAATCTGGCAGTCAATGTAGACTGTGTGTCATCTGAAGAGTTTATATGGACATTTTCTAGAAATACTTACACTCTGTAAGGAATAGAAATAGCTGATAGTGAGATGCTTTCACAGCAAGCAGATACACTTTGTGAGTTAAGACTTGGTTCCAGGATTTGGATTGATGTGTTGAGGAATTGTATCTTGTCTTCTAGCTTCATAAGTTTCACTGTGAAATAATATTCATTTTACCATATTATAGGACCTGCAGAATGTTTCTCTGACCCTGTTGCACAACAGGCATATAGTAAATGACCCACTTTGCCACTTGAATGACAACAATGAAGGGATCCAGCCTGTAAAACATTTATCAGTTCTGCTTCCAAAATGTGTTTCAAATGTGTCTGTCTGTTCTATCTCTACTGACACATGCATGCCTCAAAACACTATGATCTTCTTCCTGAACTATGGCAAAGGCATGTTTACTGGTCTTGCCTTATAAAAGCATTTTAAGCCACCGTTTTTTCAAAAATTTCATCAATAATGTCCTATTGAAACAGACCCCTTTATGATTAAAAGCAACTTTCTGATAACTGCTTTTTTGCAGTTATCAGAAACTTCCTCTGGCTGAGAATAAAAATTTGTTCATTTGAGGATGGGAACCAAGAAAGCTAAAACTGACATACTCTCTGGCTAAGCACAACCTAGCTAAATCTGCACATGTATATCACCTGGCTTTTGTTTCTAAAAATCGTTAACAGCTTTTGTAGGATCAACAGAGAAACAATCCAGCTGCTTCTCCCCAGTTTCATCAAATTCCATAAAATCCATTTTTCCCTTTTACATTGTTTGCTTATTTCTTATGTGGGCAGGCATCCAAATCCAGCTGGGTGGGGTCCAGGCAATTTCTCTGGCTTGACTGCCGATAACACTATTATTTTAAAAATAGAGACAAGCTTCCTAAAATTACCTAAGAAAAGCACCAGTTGCCCCCTGCCTATATCTGTAATATCTTCTTAGTTCAGTGTCTTATCATGTTCTACATTCAGTCCCAACGTTTGCAGTTTCTTAAATAAAGTAAGTACTGTTTTCCAGGAAATTCTGCTTTTTTTTTATTGCTATGTGACAAATTACCACAAAACTATATTATATCCCAAGAATTTTTATGCTTAAATTTTATTATAGCTAACTTCTTTGCTCTACAAAGAAGTTATTGAGGTAATTGGTAGATTTTAACTAGTGGCAAATCTTTATAGGTTCTAAGATGGTTTCATTCATGTCTGCTGTCTTGACATGAGGACCTGTCTCCTTTTCCTTCTTTTTTGCTTCCCCCTCCCGCCTCTCTCTCTCTCTCTCTCTTCTTTGTTTCATCAGTTCTGAGGATAGAACTCAGGGTCTCCTGCAATGCTAGGCAAGTGTTCTACCCCTGAACTACATCCCTGTCCAGGACCCTTCTTTCTTCAAAGCCGAGAAAAGGCTTAGAGACTCTTGATCTAGTCTCTTCTGTTATATAGTTTGGATTTTTTATATGGCAGCTCAGAGCTCCAAGGTAGTGTGTCAAGGGGCAGAAAATAGAAACTCATAATCTCTCAGCCTTGGAGTATATATTGACTAGCATCACTTCTTGCATACTTTATTGGTCTAAGGAGTCACAGAATTTGCCCATATTCAAGGGCAGGGGAAAAAAATCCCAACTTGTTGGAAATAGGATTAAAAGATTTGAGATATCTTTAATCCTTCACATGGGACTATGTTTCTGACTCTTTTGCCTGGAACACTCTGTGTGGTCCCCATCATTTCCTTCAAACTTTTCTGAAATACCGATACATAATGCTAAAATTTCTTGTTGGATCTATCAAAAATAGAATCTTATTCTAGTCATTATAAAAATGATTTATTATCTTTAAATTTCTTAGCATATACTGTTTTTATACTTGTATTTTATCAGTCTCCTTTACTAAATGTAATTTCACAATAAGCAAAATGTTAACCAAATTTTATCTAGCCCTTAACATTCTACATAACAATAAAAGATAGTTTCTTTCTCTCTTTCTGTGTGTGTGTGTGTGTGTGTGTGTGTGTGTGTGTGTGAACATACACATAGTGTGTATGAGAATGTGAATGAATATCCTGAATATTCAGGACTCTATATCAGTATCTGTCAAAGGAAATTAGCACTGGAGAAGTTAGCAGGAGACAAGGAAGACTGCTCAAGATTATTGCAATAAGAGAAAAATTTACTCAACTTCACTGGAAAAAAAAAAAAAACAAAGAAATAAACAAGTTATGAAGCACCAGGCTGAGCTAGTGGAGAAGCACTGGAGGACATTAAGGGGGAGGCTGGTCAATGTGAATTGGCCCTCTGCATTTGCTTATCTATGGTTCTGGTTCCTCACAGAAATTAAGAGATAGGGGCATTATCTTTTCAATGATTACATTTCAAAAGGATGATACCAGGTCTTTCAGAGAGACATTTCCTTTGTCTTAAAATTCTCAAGAGAAAGGGAAAAGATTTCATCTTAAAGATTTGTGAAAATAATTTGCAATTACACATTTTCTAGAGTAAATTTTCTAAGAAAGGAGAAGTCAGGAACTTATAGAAAGGATGAAGCCTATCTCAAGTTTAGGAGTATTAAGACACTTTTAGTCACAGCCTGCAATTTTTACCCTTGACACGATGTGTCAAGGGTAAAATCTACTTCTTTGGCATCCACCTAAGGTAAAGAGTTTAAAATTATAAATATAAAATATACATAATAAAGTAATATTTTATTTTTTGAGATAAGTATAGTTGTCCAATATATAAAATATACTAACAAACAAAATTTACCAAAAGTAATTTTTTCATTTATTTATTCATTGCAAAAATATCTATTCAAATCTTGTAACCTAGTGGTTGTTATGGGGCAGACAGCTCAGAAAACAAACCAAGTCCCAGTGATGTCCAAATTGGAGAGTTTTATTAGCTGGCCAGTCCCAGTGATGTCTTAATAAGCTGGCCGGGACTGTTCCTTATAAGATCCCGCAGAGAACAGCACCAAGCTCAAGCTTGTCAGGGTATTTAAAGGCAAAAACCACATCCTGGTGGCATAGCTGCAAGCAAGTAGAGATCCAGAAGCTTAATTGAGCTGTTAGCAAAAAAAAAAAATGCGTATGAGGCAATGCATACATTCTGCGCACTTTCGGTACTTTCCATACTCATTTGTACCTGACAAACTTGGTACTTTCCATGATCATTTATAATTGACAAAGCTCTGGGTTCAAACCAGGGTCATAAGGAACTAAACTGGATTCCTTAGCTAAGATGGAGTCACTCATGTCAACCTAGTCCACAACAGTGGTGACCTTATGCTAGACATTGTTCTAAGTTTTACAGACAAAATGAATGACACATTCAATTATCTTCCTCTAAGGAAGTTTTTATTCTAGTTGGAAAACACATATTGTAAGCAGACATACATGTATATGAAGTGATAACAATAAAAGAGTATAAGGCAATGTTTAATATAATAATCAGAAAAGAGTGTAGAGAAGTTGGTTAAAAAAAAATGGGGAGACAGAATAAGATTCCAGTTGGAGACTATTCTCATGTACGCAGCACCTGAAATAAGGAATAGTGTGTAATTTCAAGGAGCTATGAGGCTAAGACAAAGATCATAAAATGTGTGAAGAATATTATAAAGAAAATATTTAATAAAAAGATAAGACTAATGCTATTCAAAGCTTTGTAAAATATTGCATGGATTTTCCCCTTTATCATAATGAAATTGAAAACTGCTGAAGGGTTGTAAGGATTAAAAAGAAATTAACTCTAAAAAAGAATAGGAATATCTGGGAGGAGATGTTCAGAGGAAACAATGTGCAGAATCCAAACAAATACAAGAATTTTTGTGATCTTTTAGGAATAGTTTCAATCATGTAGATCAAAATAATAGCCAGGAATTTATTACAGAGACAATGAGATAGGGATATTCATATAGGGTACTATAAGAGGGCTTGTATAGAGTTTGATTTTTAAAGGATGTGGGCTTCTTTGTTCTTGCCTAATTTTTTTGTAATAAGGAACTTCTTATCCTTTGTATAGACCTCAGAAAACTTTCTTTGTGGTGATTATGATGACATTCACAAGAGGAGGGTTCTAAAGACCTGGTTGCAAGAGACAAGATCTTAAAACTATAGTTTCCTCATGGGAGTTGCAATCAACCACAGCTGGGAGAGGTTTGACTCATTAGTCTTTCTTGTTTGGATACTTATCTATATTGATAAGTTTTCCTGTTATCCTCAGTTCTTTGCTTATGGACAGTAAAGATTTAGATACAGGGTATTGTCCCAAAGCTCATATGTGAGATAATGCAAGAATTTTTAGAAGTGAATTGATTATGAGAACTTTTAATCTAATCAGTAGATTTATCCAATGGTATGGATTAACTGGGTGATTATTATTTGCAGACAGGAAGTGACTGGAAGAAGTAGGACACTGGGGGTATGACTTTGAGGTTTATATTTTGTCCCTAGTGAGTGGAGCTCTCTGCTTCCTGGTTGCCATGTCCTAAGCTGCTTTCCTCATCCCTTCTGCCATGATATT
>PVHX01015730.1:0-16215 GCA_004024805.1 Geosciurus inauris
AAAGAAAAGGAAATGCTAACACCTCCAGAGCACTTCCCTCTTCTCAAGGTTAGGACACCCCCATCTCCTCCTCCTTTGAGTAACACGGGGAGTTGCAAATGATTGCCCCCTGGGAGGCTCTTTTCCTGACTTTTGGTCATGCAGTGGGGGTTGGGGGTGAGAGGAAAAGAAACATAAAATCTATAAAGAATCAAGACACCTCCATTCCTATGGGCACCAGCTCTGGGTCCCAGGCTATGGGGAGACAGCCAGTGTCTCCTTGCGGGGAGGGGGGAGGAGTCTTCTTCCTGCTGAGGAGGGTGTAAGCCATCTGAGAAATTAAAGTCTAAAACAATTAGTGAAGAACAAAAGACAAAGTCAGAATTAGGTTGGAGAGCCTGATATTTCCAGTCCACGCAGGAGCTGGGCTAAATAAGAGAAAATGGCTCCAGTGGTTTATTTAAGGGGGTACATGAAAGGCAGAGATTGATGTCTTGCAGTGAGCAGATTCATTGGCATCTTGACAGGTCATACCCATCTCAGAGGAGCTGTGCGGCTGGGCTGCTGCAGGTCACCCCATCTCTGGTGCTGTGTGGGACCTTTGGCAGACCTTGAACAGGGCTCACAATGAGTCAGGGCAGTCAGGAATGTCCACTGGTCATTCCCAGACATGAGATTCTCCTGTTCAATAGGCTACGATGTGCGGTGGTCCACACAGCCCAAGGATGGCACCAGACTCCTCCCCAACCTCTCTTTCTCTTCCTCCTCCTCCTCTTCCTCCTCCTCCTTTTCCTTCTTTTTCTCCCCCTTCCCCATTCTGTTTGATCTCTTAAATAAAATGTACCTTCTACATTTGCCTTGGTGTGTCTTTGGGGTTTGATCTTTAACACTGGGGAATCGAGAACTCCATCCTGATTTTCAAGACTGGTATCACCTCCACTCTTAAAGTCTCCCCACCCCCCATTACTGGGATCCAACTCTAGGGTCTTGTGCATACTAGGATAGGGCTCTACCACCTTGCTACATCTCCAGTCACATCCCCTGCCAGGGACCCCTACCAGGGTCCCCTACTCCTTTTAATTTTTATTTTGAGACATGGTCATGCTAAGTTGCTAAGACTGGCTAAATTGCAATCCTCCTGCCTCAGCCTCCCAAGTGGCTGGAATCATAGGCATGAATCACCACATCTGACTGTTAGTCTTTTCAAATGCCCACAGTAGAGTATTAGAGTTTTCTTCAAAGAGGTTCCACATATTTTTTGTTAAGGTTATGACTGTTTTACATTTTTTTCTAGCTATCATGAATAGAATAGTTTTCCCATTGTATTTCCTAAATTGTGGTTGTTTAGTGAAGAGTTTAAGCAGGGAAGAGGCATAGGAAGCTCTGCTGGGGGTAGGTGGGTGGGGTAGCCTGGTGGGAGGCGTGGAGCCTGGTTAGGAACTTGGGTGTCTGCAGGGCCTAAAACCACAGGGAACAGGCTTTGATGCTGTATAAGCTTTGCCACTTCTCTTACCCCAGTTGTCCTCCTTTGTGGCTTTTTTGAAGTAAATGCTTCAAAAGAGTGACTCAACCCCCAGTTCTTATTCCACATATCTTCTGGAAAGCACTCCCTCAGACTGAGTGCATTCAGGACATCTCCAAATGATATCAGATCTCTCCTCTCAGAAAAAGCAGTTACTGAAGTTCCCACCCTCTCTCCCCTGCCTCAGGCTCTCAGGCATACAGATGGCTGAGCTCCTAGGAAGCTGCTTCCAATTAGTTTAGGATCTTCAGCAACCATTTCCCCCATCTTTGCCAAAAGGGAGGCTCTTTGAAATGATAGTAGGATTAAAAGATCACTCTAGAGAGGAAACCTGGAAAATGCTTCTCCCAAGAGTGTGAATACAACAGGTTCTTCTTCCTCCTCCTCCTCCCAATAACAGTGCTTCTGAGAGTTAGGTCAGGTGAGAATAGGACATTTTAAAAAAATGAAAAATTCCTAAAAGAACTTTCTAATAAAAAACATTTCAGAAGCTACGATGTCTGGAGGGTCAGGGAGGCTCTGTGAGAGTGATTTAGGAAAGGATGACACTGTTATGCCCAGATCACGGTGACCCCAAAGACCACCAGGGAGACTGAGGCACGTATGTAAAAGCAAAGAGCCTTTATTCGGGCTTAAGCTCAGACTCTCAGACTTCACTGATGCAGCGGGTTGGTGCAGAGAGCCCAGAACAATAGTTGAGCAGGGTTTTTACAGGGGAAGGGATGGGGTGGTTACAGTGGACATGACATATGCACAACATCATTACACAAGCACCAATTACAATCACACAGCACCCATGGTGACAATATTGACAATTCAGAATCTGTGGGGTGTTTGCTACATTTGGTGGGACCCAATCACGACTTTTGAGAATCTTTTGAAAATGACCAATTATGAAGTGAGTTTAAAGGGCCCATGTGGGGTTTGGGCAAGCACGAGTGATTGGCTAGTTTGTACAAAGTAACTATCTATAGTCTGCTGACCCTGACTCAGACTACAGGAATGCTAGGTATATATCTTTAACCTCTTTTGATTGGCTGGTCTGAGGGTGGTCTGAAGGTGGCTTCATCCTTGAGCAATGTGTGGCTTTTCCTGGGATCTAAACTCAGGCCTAATAGTTTTTCTGGAAGGTTTGAAGCCTGTCGTGGGGTTTATTATTTAGCTCGAGTCCTTCAGACACATCCATGACAACACTACTACAAATAACAATAGCAACAACACACACAAAAATGACACCTAGTGTTTGCTGAAAGGTGATGCCAAGGTGGATCCCGGTTTTTTTATGTTCTGACCTTGGCTCTGATGAGGAAATGTGGGCCAAAATTGCACCTTTCAGAAGCTCCAGCTGTCATCTCTCCCTTTCACTTGTCCATCTTCTCCCTTCTGGAGTGGGTCAGTCCAAGAAGATCTGAGAAAGTTCCCTAAAGACAGGGCTAAGCCCCACCTTACTCCCTGGTGCTAGTGCTTCCAGTATCTAGCAAGAAACTGACCCAGCAGGGACTGGTCCTGGCCGGACTTCCTCTTTCTAGATCTCTCTTTAGGCTATTTGTATCTGGTTGAGTTTTTTTTTTTTTTTTTTAAATATTTTTTTTAGTTGTAGATGGACACAATGTCTTTATTTTATTGCTTTGTATGTGGTGCTGAGGATCGAACCCAGGGCCTCACGCATGCGAGGCAAGCGCTCTACCGCTGAGCTACAATCCCAGCCCCTCTGGTTGAGTTTTTAACCCTTCTGTGCCTGGGCCCAGGCCTGCACCAGGAGCTGGCAGAAGGGAGCCTGCACCAGGACCTTATATAAGCCAAGGTTCTAAGCCCCTGGGTCATGCTCCACTATTCCACCAGAGTTTATTTATAACACATACATTAAAAGAGAAAATAATCAAGCCAGGCACAGTGGTGCATGCCTGTAATCCTAGTTACTTGGAGGCTGAGGCTGGAAAATCAATTGCAAGTTCAAGGGTAGCCTATGCAACTTAGTGTGGCTGTCTCAAACCAAAATTTTAAAAGGGGTCTGGGGATGTAGTTCAGTGGTAGAGCACCTCTCGATTCACACCTCAGTACAAAAAAGATAAGATAAATAACCAATCTTGAGATAGCAATGGCCCAGCATTACACTCTGAGAGTGGGACCCTTTTTAGCATGGGTCTGTGCAACTGCACTGGAGCCAGGAGGCAGGCTCAGATCTTTAGTTAACACTTTTCCTTTATTTCTTACATGATTGGAAATTTGGGAGAGGAGGACAGGGGAATAATTACCACAACCTCCCAAGAGCCTCTAACAGTTCTGTGAACTAGCCCACACTTATATCACCTCTAATCCTTAATGTTACCACAAGTATTGTTATTATTACTGTACAAAGGAGGAAACTGAGGCTCAGAGACTTAAATAATTTGTTAAGGTAAAAAAGCTAGTAAGTGCCAGGACTAAAATTCAATTTAGTTTCATTGAGTTACTATTATGATTTGAAAATAGTTTGTTCCCCAACTCATGTAGGAATTTAATCCCCATTCTTATGTTGATTGTATTAAGAGGGTGGCAATTTAATCCAACTATGGTGTTTAGAGGTGGAGCCTCTAAGAAGTGATTAGATTAGGCCATTATGGTGGAGCCCCTATGATTGAATCCTGGTGGTTTTATAAGAAGGGAGAATACACACACACACACACACACACACACACACACACACACGTCATGCTATGAGCTACACTGGCATTCTGCCAGCAAGAAGGGCATCTGCTACGAAATGACACAGCTAATGGCAACAATTGTCATAGCCTGCACTATGCTGTTTGGACTTTCAGCTTCCGAAACTGTATGCTAAATGAACTTTTTTTAAATAAGTCTCCTGCCTCTAGTATTTAATGAAAGTAAGAAAAGTTAAAAGTTAATGTAGCTCGCCTGTGTTCTATCCTATATTGCTTCTTCCAAAAGAGCAAACATCCGCCAGGCATGGTGATGCAAGGCTGTAATCTCGGCAACTCTGGAGGCTGAGGCAGGAGGATCACAAGTTGAAATCCAACTTCAGCAAGACCCTGTCTCAAAATAAAAAATAAAAAGGGCTGGATGTAGCTCAGTGGTTAAGTGCCCCTGGGTTCAATCCCTGGTACAAACAAAACAAAACAAAAATAAAAAAAATCACCCAATCCAAGCCACTCAGTATTTAGAAAGGCTTACTATCTACCCAGCATGGTGCTAGATCCTGTAGGGAAGACGCAGGCAATACTCCTTAGTTATAGCTGTGACAATTTTTTTTTTTTTTTATGGTGCCAGGGATTGAACCCAGGGTCTTGTGCATGCAAAGCAAGCACTCTACCACTGAGCTATATCCCCGACCTAGCTGTGGCATCTTGTTGTTGTTGTTGTTTGGTACCAGGGATTGAACTCAGGGGTGCTTGACCACTGAGCCACATCCCCAGCCCTATTTTGTGTTTTATGTAGAGACAGGGTCTCACTGAGTTGCTTAGCACCTTGCTGTTGCTGAGGCTGGCTTTCAACTCGCGATTCTCCTATCCCAGCCTCCCAAAGTGCTGGGATTACAGGCATGCGCCACTGCACCTGGCTGTTGTGGCATTTTTGATTGCAGGTTTTATCTACCATGTGTGGTTGAGTATCTCAAGCCACATATGTACGACTACTGTCAGCATCTCCTGCCCTTGTTACAGGTGTTCTAGGTAAAAAGGTTCCTGGCCACTAATCACTGGACTAGCTTTGTCCCAGGATGTGGAGATTCTATAGGGCTGATAGCCCTAAAGGTCATGATGACTTCTTCCAGGGAAACTAAGAGCAGGAGTGGGTGATCTCCAGTTTTACAGTACAGAAAACAAATCTTTCAGAAATAGGGCAGATGAATAGGGAAGCTGAAAAAAACCTGGATAGAGGAGGTGCCTTTGAAATATTCTTAAGATCTACCTCTATTGAGTTTCTGTGACTGGGTTTTTAATCCTAGCAAACAAACAATGCCTGTCTGGGCAATATTTAAGGCCCAACCCAATATTTAAGGCCCAACCCCAAGCCCTATGGGGTCAGCAACACTTTTAAATCAGAATCAAACTTTCATGATAGAAAAAAAAATAGACTTTTGTGTTTTTGGCTAGCCCCCACTGTATGCTATTAGAGGTAGATAGAAAGTAAACATGTATGAAGCCTTGTGTCTGCCAGACATTTGAACCTTAAATTATTATTTAGTTCTCATAAACTCCCTCAAGAATGTCTTTTTAAAAATTAAAAAAAATTTTTTTTTTAGTTGCAGATGGACACAATACCTTTATTTTATTTATTTATTTTTATGTGGTGCTGAGGATCGAACCCAGTGCCTCACGCATGCAAGGCAAGCACTCTACCACTGAGCCACAATCCCAGCCCCTCAAGAATGTCTTACTATTATTTCATAAGAATTAAAAGATGCAGGATTACTAATTCACATGAAGAAGCAGTCAAGCATAACAAAGATGATGAGCAGCGAGTATTCTAAGTTTGAATCTCAGCCCTCCTTTAAAGTTTGACTTTTAAAAAAAATTTTTAAATTTCTCTTACAAACTTCATCATCCTTACCTATGAAATGCTGAAAATAATACCTTCCTTATAGCGAGTGGTATCAAATTGATGAGTATAGTACAAGTGCACTTGGTATTGAATATTCAACAAATGTTCCTCTAGTAAGGCTCAAAGTGACAAAGCTGGGCTACACTTCTGGGTCCATCTGCCTTCAAAGCCCTGGCTCTTTCCACCCAGCATGTGTCCTTGAAGGAATAAGACTGATTCCTCAATTACTCCACCATAAGGTATTTTGCAAAGAAGAAGCAAGGCATTTTAGCTAAGTAGACTGAAACCTGTGCCGTAAATCTGAAAGCTGACACATTTATGTGTGTTCTGAATATGTAGCCCATGTTACATGATGCTATTCTACATTGAAAAATCATAGGGAAAGAGGAAAAAAAAATCACTGAAATTAGTTTTACTCTGACTCTTCCAAAAGAGGCTCAAATAGGGAATCTGAAGTAAGTGGATGTTGGGAGTAATGATGATCCTGGGTATGAATTATATGCCTTTTAGACACCAAAAGAGGCAAGCAAGCATGACAGCTTGGGAAACCTAGTAATATCGCTCACACCTGCAAGCACATTTTAAGTAACTTTAAGGTGTTTATACACCAGCCATCACATATTAACCTGGTCAAGTCCACTTGGCTTGAGCTTTAATTTTCTTAACTTTGAATTTTCAAACATAGTACTTTCTACCTAACAGTGTGGCTAGGAAGATAGTAGAATATGAATGTATAGGTACTTTACAAATGATAAAATTGAAGATAAAAACAAAGCTTTAAAATTATTATGAAAGCTTTTGAAAACACACTAGCCAAGAATTAGGAATGTAGCTCGGTGGTAGAACACTTACATAGCATATACAAGGTTCTAGGTGTGATCCCCAGCACCACAAATATCACTAGCCAAAGTACTTGAAATTTTGTGTAAATAGCTCAGTTTGAGAAATGCAGAGCACATATGTGAAGTTAAGACCTCTTCTCCATTTCTAGTTCTACTCCTGATTCAAGCTATATAAAAAACTTGTATCCAAATTTCCACTGGGAAAATTCTGGAGGAATGAATAGGGCTTTAAAGAAAAGGATTTAAATAAATAGCAAGTGATAAGTAACACTCTATTTTGCTCTAAAGTTTTATCTTTATCAAGCCCAACATCATTCATGGATGAGGAATCCTATGAAAGGGTCTCTACCTCATGTATACTAGAAAAAGTAGGCCTAACTCTTTATCATATTGGCTCAGGAACAGATTTCCTCAATAAGACTCCTAAAGCACAAGATGTAAAATCAAAACTCAATAAATGGGATGTCATCCAACTAAAAAATTTCTTCACAGCAAAGAAAACAATGAAGAACATGAACGAGAGCCTACAGAATGGGAGAAAATCTTTACCACCTGCACTTCAGATAGAGCATTTATTTCCAGAATATACAAAGAACTCATTAAAACACACACACACACACACACACACACACACACACACACACACATAACCCAATCAATGAATGGGCAAAGGAACTGAACAGACACTTCACGGAAGAAATACAAATGGTCAAAACATATATGAAAAAATGTTCAACATCTCTAGCAATTAGAGAAATGCAAATTAAAACAACACTGAGATTCCAGCTCAGTCCAGTCAGAATGGCAATTATCAAAAATACAAGTAACAATAAATGTTGGCGAGGATGTGGGAAAAAAGGTACTCTCATACATTGCTGGTGGGACTGCAAACTGGTGCAACCACTATGAAAAACAGTATGGATTTTCCTTAGAAAACTTGGAATGGAACCACCATTTGACCCAGCTATCCCACTCCTTGGCTTATATACCTAGAGGACTTAAAAACAGCACACTACAGTAATACAGTGTGTTTATAGCATGTTTATAGCAGCTCAATTCACAATAGCTTCATTAAGCTATGAAGGTGCCCTTCAACAGATTAATGGATAAAGAAAATGTGGAATGTATACACAGTGAAATCTTACTCAGCTATTAAAAAGACTGAAACTATGACATTTGCTAGTAAATGGATGGAACTGGAGAATATCATGCTAAGTGAAATAAGCCAGTCCCCAAAAACCAAAGGCCAAATGTTCTCTCTGATATGTGGATGTTAACCCCAAAACAAGGGAGCGTAGGGAGAGGAAGTATAGCAGTTCACTGTGTTAGACAAAGGGAAATGAAGGGAAGGGAGGGGGAATGGGAATAGGAGACAGTAGAATGAATCAGACGTAACTTTCCTATGCTCATATATGAATATACAACCAGTGTAACTGCACATCATGTTCAACCACAAGAATGGGATCAAAATTGTAATGGGTTGCACCCCATATATGTATATGTCAAAATACACCCTACTGTCATGTATATCTAAAAACAACAAATTAAGAAACAATGGGCATTTAATTGGTATTGCTTAGATGTTATTATAATACTTTTATTTTAGATTTCAAATGGTTCTTAAAAATACTTATTTTTTAAATATTTTAAATATTTTTAAATATTTTAAATAGTTGTCATAGATTCTAATTTTACCTACAAAGGAAACACTTGAAAGTTTAGTATAACATTATTCTGGCAAGCTAATAAATTGAAGTACATTAAACAAATACTTTGTTAAACATTGTGAAACATACTCATGACAAAATATATAAGCCCTTCCTGTGCTGAACTAAAAAAAAAAAAGACAATCCCCAAAAACCAAAGGTTGAATATTCTGATACACTGATGCTAACATACAAGTGAGGGGAGGGTGAACAGAAGTTCAGTGGATTAGACAAAAGGGAATGAAGGGAGTAAGAATAGGAATAGGAAAGGCAGTGAAATCAATCAGACATAACTTTCCTATGTTCATATATGAATATACCACAGTGAAACTCCGTATCATGGACAACCACAATAATGGGATCCTAACTAGAATAAGATATACTCCATGTATGTATAATATATCAAAATATACTGTCATATATATCTAAACAGTATAAAAAATAAAAATTTTAAATAGTAAACGATTCTAAAAAAATGAGATGTTCTGGTTAGATACAAAATGGTATCTCATGATTTTAATTTGCCTGATGAATATAGTGATGTTGACATCTTTTCATTTGTATAATAGTCATTCAGATATTCTTTTGTACCCATTCTTTAAAAAAATATTTGTCTTATTGGTTTATATATGATCTTTATACCTTCTGGATAGAACCCCTTTGTTGGATGGAAGGATAGATAGATATTTATATTATCCTGTGTGCAACTTTGTTCATTCTCCTATTGATAATTTTTAATAAGCAAAAGTCCTTAATATCTATAAAGTCCAATTTTTTTTCCCAAAAAGAAAAAAAAAAAGGGTCTCTATTTGTGGAAGGCTCAATTTCTGGTTCTAAATTTCTACCAAAGTGGCACTTTACAGCTCAGGTTTAGAAAAACTTCATTATTTAGGAGTACTGCTTTTAGTAGAGACTAGCTATCTCTCTCCCTTCCAGATATGCCCTCCAACATAACAAATTCTATTTCTAAAGGTTTTATTTTATGTTTAATTCGAAACTTTCCTTAGCTTTACATCTGCTATACATCAGTGTGCAAACTCTTAGCTCATTTAAGAGAAACAGCAGTTCAGCATCCAGGACAAAGTGAGTGCCATATGCTTTCCTTGGAGTATTTGGAGCTCCTGTTGGGAGCCAAAAGAAAAGAGATGAGTACCTGCAGAAGTGAGATACTTTGTGCCCTCCTAGATACACGCCTGGGGTACTACTTACTAACTGATGACACTTCCATACCAACATGTGGTCCAAAATGGAATCCCTTTAATCTTTCATCACACTCTTAAAAACACACACTGAAGATATTAAGAATTCCTAAAATATTAAGAATTAACTTATTTCTCTGGTTAAAGAACCTTGAGTTACAAAGCAGAAACACATAGATTTTAAACCAGTGAAGAGAATAAGGGGAAAATTTAATGCGTAAAGAAACAACACATAATTTTTTTGAAAACATGATGCAACATTTTATAAGCTGCACATATTACAATGAAAAGTTGGGGACACAGATTCAGTTATTTAGATTGAAATCATTTATTACAAGCATGTTCTTTATCCCATATTAAAAAAAAAAAAACATGATTGGAAACATTCAGAGAATAGAAACTGAGTTAAACCTACCCCCAAGTCCATTATCAAATAAGGTCTCAATAAAGAAAAAGATACTTTGGAACTTAAAATTAGGGAAGTCTATTATATACCATTTAGACGGCGGGAAAGGAATAAAACATCAAAATGATCCTTAACATTTTATAGTCTTTAATTAAGCACATAAAACTGTACTACTTAATATATTTCTCCATGAATTTTTTGTGAAATTCAGATCGCAGAGTATCATTTACAAATCTTTTGTCTTTCTTTTGATCATCTACACCTTTTGCGCAGTTCTTGAACACAACATCGTCATCCCACCTGAAAGGAAAAATGAAAATAAAATGCCTTATAATGTTTTTATTAGGAGACAAGAATACCATGTGCATTATAAAGCTCAGTCATTACACAGAAAGATGCTCAATGTGCACATCATTTGACACAACAAAAGAACAAAGTAATCCTTAATTCATAAGTCTTTATTTATCATTGCAGAAGAAACGGTTTCTATCTAGAACATATAAAATATTTATCTAGTGAAAGAAACTTTGATGTTTACATAGCAGAAACATCTAGATTTTAATTGTATAAATGTTTGGTATTTTCAGCCCTAAAACAGAGGCAGCAGCTAAGACCATCCTCATTAGTACAAACATCGCTAAATGATAGTCACTGATCAACTTACTACAGTTTAGGTTAAGTAGTTTTGAGAATTTTATATATTCCTCTTTTATCAGTTAATATTTAGTAGTCATTCACTATAGTACTCACATAAGGCAACAAAAGGTAAAAGAATATTGAAATATAATGATTAAGGTTTATTTATTGGCCTACATCTACATTAACCATGGAGAAATAGCCACTAAACAAATTAGGGTAGAACTCTGGTTGGATTTCATAAAGCAGAAGCATTAAAAAATACTTATGGCTGGCACAGCCACTTCAATGTTTATAGCTGCACAATTCACAGTGGCTATTCTGTGGAATCAACCTAGATGCCCTTCAATAGATGAATGGATAAAGAAACCATGGTATATATACACAATGGAATATTAGCATGGAGAGAATAAAATTATGGCATTTACAGGTAAATGGACACAACTGGAGAATATCACACTAACTGAAATAAGCCAATTCCAAAAAACCAGGGACTGAATGTTTTCTCTGATAAGTGGATACTAATCCATAATGGGGTAGGGTGGGGCATGGGATAAGTGGAGGAACTTTGGATGGGGCAAAGGGGAGGGGGGAGGGGACACTGGGATAGGAAAGATGGTGGAATGACATAGATATTACCCCAGGTACATGTATGATTGCACGAATGGTGTGACTCTACTTCATGTACAACCAGAGAACTGAAAAATTCTGCTCCATTTGTATACAATGAATTGAAAAGCTTCCTGCTGTCATGTATAACTGATCAGAACTAATAAAAAATACCCATGGCTGGGTGATATAAAATGTATGTTAAAGAAAATAAGGACTATGATTTCAGAATATTATCTAGCATATAAAACATAAGCCTGTGTTAACTCATAAATATATATAAAATAAAAGCCTATATAATGTGTTTATGTATGTTTGCCAGATAAACTGCACATGGGAAATAAGCAAAGAATATGGGCACCTTCAGAAAATAAATGTTAGTAAAGTTACCACTAGGCAATGTGTAAAACATGCAAAGCTGAGCAAAGCTGGGCAAAGCTAGGGACAGTGCTGCATGCATATAATCCCAGCAGCTCAGGAGGCTGAGGAAGGAGGATTACAAGTTCAAAGCCAGCCTCAACAACTAAGTGAGGCCCTAAACAAATTAGTGAGACCTGGTCTCAACAACATAAACAAACAAACAAAAAAAACGGGCTGGGGTTCAATCCTCAGTACTTTAAAAAAAAAAAAAAAGCTGAGCAGATCAATATCACTAGAATACATTTCCACTTGTATCCAAAAAGGACAGAATAATCAACATAGCTTAATATTAATAAATATATAATCAGTAGTTTTTTCTATATCTACTCTCTCCTCAACCCACTTCCAATAGGCCTTTTATTCCTCTGAGCCAACACCAAAACTGCTCATCCATGTCACTAAAATGAAGTACTCATTTTACTTGCCTGCCATCAATATGTGAAGTAGATAATCACTCTTCCTGAAACACTGTTTGCTTGGCTTCCAGATCTCCTTTGGTTTTCTTGTCCTTCCTCACTAACTGGTCCTTCTAGTTGTTGGTAACTAATTATCTACCCAAGCTCTAAACATAATACCAGGCTTAGTCTTCTGACTTCTCTCTAGCTATAATCATTTCCTAGGTGATCTTTTCCAGTGTCAGTTTTAAAAGCTTCTATAAGCTGACAATTCCCAAATTTCTTTTCCCCACCTTGGATTAACTGCAGAAACATATCAAGCTACCTACTCAGATACTTACAACATTCCAAACTTACCATGTCTCCAATCTGCTAGATTCCCTACCTCAACCTTAGTCTACATCCTTCCCCATCTGAAACCTTTCAATTGCTCAGGTCAAACACTCTAAAGTCTGGTTTCTAATAAACTGTCACTTCATCAGCAAAACTTCCCTTCACTATGACTATGCTGTTGCTTCTGCATGGAGGGGGTAGCCTTTTGTAGTTTTATAGGTTAAAGACTGTTTTCACTGTGAATTAAGAAGCCACTGAAGATTTAGAACAAGAAGTTGTTATGACTTTACAGTTTATAAAAATCAGGCTATAATGTTGAGGAAAAAACTAGGGGTGGGGCTGGTGAGGAGGGTGAGGGCGCAATCAGGAGAGCAGTGAGAAGTATTGCATAACTCCTGGTAGAAGACAGCAGCAGTGGACATGGTGAGAAATAAGTTAGGTCAAAAGGGTTCCTTGACCACCTTATATAAATTAGTAATTAACCTTCTTCCCACTCAGTACTTCCTGTATGTTTTTTTTTTAACTTTTTTTACATGTTACCATCTTAAGTGCTATACACAGTATTTACTGTTTATATTCTCTCCCTCTTTTTAGCCCTTTATGACACTCTTAACACCTCCCCACCCCCCAAATACACAGTAGAGAAAAGAGTTAACATACAGATCTAAGACTGCCATCCTTAGGCCTGCTTACAAAGTTGGCCTTTGCATGGCATTCAGAACCCTGTGTTTCAGACATTTTCTCACCATCCTATGCCTAGAGTATATACATAATGTGGCTTATACTCAATACTTACTTTTCTTCTGGGAGTCTGGGGTTTGGTATGTACTAGGAAAAAACTGCCTACATGACTAGATCCCAATAAAAACTTTGGGCAATTCCCAATACTGATGAATCTCTCATTGGCATGCTGAAGCAGACACATTGTACACATGTTGCTACACTTTCCTTGGTCTGTGACCTCTTGTGGGAGGGATAAAGGATAAGAAATCTGCACATGGATTCTTCGAATTTCTACCTGTCTTTCACCCTTATGATCCAGATGCTTATCTTTACTTAGTTAGCCATGAGTATAACTATATAACTTGATTTTTCCGGGTGCAATGGTGCACGCCTGTAATCCCAGTGGCTCAGGAGGCTGAGATAGGAGAACTGTGAGTTCAAAGCCAGCCTAAACAAAAGTGAGTTGCTAGGCAACTCAGCAAGACCCTGTCTCTAAATAAAATACAAAATAGGGCTGAAGATGTGGCTCAGTAGTTGAGCACCCCCGAGTTCAATCCCTGATATATATATATAAAATCAAACAAACAAAAAAAACAAACCTGGTTTCATATCTTCATATATGTTAGCCATGAATATAATTATAAGCTAAGTCCCTGAATCTTTCTACTGAATAGGTGAATGTGAAGAGTAGTCTTGGGGACCACTGACACACATACCTAATATACAAGCTTTGGCCATACCAAGATGGCTCAGTTCATTACTCTGTCCCTAGTGTTTAGATCATTTTTTGATACGTAACTGGTAATTATAAATATCTGATGAAAAATTTATTTTCTCTTATTTTCCTTCTTCCATTACTTGAAAATTGGAGAGAGAGAACTATCAGTGGATGGTGGAGTTTTAGAGGCATTGCATAAAGCACTTTGCTATACAACTCATAATCTGTATATAGAAGTCTAACTCATTATTTATAATACCTTCTTTTAACTTTGAAGTTGGCCTGAGGCTGGGATGGGCCAGTGAGATTAAGAAGAGGGTTTCCACTCAGAATGTTCTCCATACGAATTCTCTCTTCTTCAGCTTTTTGTTCTTGTTCCTGCCAATGAAAGAGGAAGATGCAATTTTCTTATATTAGCTCATTAAGAAGAAAAGATATGCATCAAGGTAGTTTTCTTTCTATTTTGATTCTTATGATGTATCAGAAAAGCTCTTCAAAATAATTTGACATCTTCATTATAAATATTTCATGCTTGCTATCACACAGTCATTAGTCTCTCCCAATTCTGAAAAGCTTCGAGATACATATTTAAATCTGTTTTCTTTTGAAGAAAATACAAATTACTTTAAATTTTGAGTATATCAATAAACATTGTTTTATATTTGTAATTTAAGAATATATAAAACACATATTAAAGACATTTAGCAAAGCTATTTAAAGGGCCACAGATAAAAATACTTCTATTTTAAATTACTAACAATGTAAACTTGCATCTCCAAGGATTGATGATAAATTATTATTAATAACTAAGGAGTAACTCCTAAAATAAGACAAACTACCATGTAAAAGATTCTGAAGTGTATTCATTTTGTTTTGATGATTCATTGTCATTCACTTTCTATTTTTATACCTCTTATCCTTCACCAGTATTTTCACTTTTATTTTAGCATCAATCTCTTTAAACTCAAAATCACTCGCAATTTCATTTTCAGAACCAGGAACATAAAGTGTCCAAATCCTTAGCTGTTAACTAATAGATTTACCGAGAACATATTATCTTAAACCAAATAAGAATCCCATTTTGTTGTATTTTGAGGATGACAGATATTAATAGATCAAGGGAAAAAACCGACTGCCGGGAAGTTACTTCAAAATAAATCTAATTTTCCATACAAGTTACTGACTGTTCATTTTAATATGCAAATGTGAATAATGCATTTAATTTTTATCAAGACAAATAACTGGGAGGTGAGAAGATTTTTAGGAAAATAAACAGAAAAACTGCTTTGGGTCACTACTCAGATCTTAAATAAGCAAGTCAGGTACCATCCCCCAAAGATTAGAAATAAATAGCTTTCTAAAAATTAGCTATTTATTTATTTAAAAAAATTTTTTTAGTTGTAGATGAACACAATACCTTTGTTTATTTTATGTGATGCTGAGGATCGAACCCAGTGCCTCACACATGCGAGATAAGCGCTCCACCGCTGAGCCACAATCCCAGCCCTAGCTATTTATTTTTAACAAATTATATGAATGCTAAAAGTAAAATGACATTTCTTTGAGATGCTAGAAAAATAGGAGCTCAAGTACAATGTATGAAAATTTATAATAATAATCATGTGTTAACATATAAAGTTTCAGTCTTTTAATATCTGTAATATTATTTCCTTTAGTTACTTGTCACATACAGAACTGGGGGAAATAAAAGCACCAACTCCTTCCATATTCAAATATTAGGCACACAATGTAGTAAGTAGTAAGACAGCCTGTGGGTCAAATCTAAACAATCCCTTTCCTGTTATTTCTGAGAATGAAATTTTTCTGAAGCATAGGCACATCTATTCATTTATGTATTAGCTATGGCTGCTTTTGTGCTACAATAGCAGAGTAGTTGCAACAGAGGATGCAGAGGCTGTAGACAAGCCAGTCAAAAATACTTAGTATCTGGCCTTTTACAGAAAGTGTGCTGACCCCTGACATAGGTTAATTAGTTTGAAAATGTTATTTTGAGATACCTCAAAAACAGCTTATAGAATGGGAAAACACGGACTAAGCGAATAAAATTGTCATGTGACTCTAAGAAATACCCACACATTTTCATAAAGAGATTAGATGAATCTCCTATACCTTCCCTCTAAAATATTTACCCTGTCTAAAAATAAACCAAAAGCATTTAAAGTTC
>PVHX01015730.1:16315-45705 GCA_004024805.1 Geosciurus inauris
TGCCTTTTCTTTCCCCCCTGCTTTTTCTTTTTTAAAAACAGAATCCATGGCTCAAATGACATCTCACACTGAGATCCATAAAAAAAAAGCTGTGCTACTATGGCTGAAACTGGATGCAGACATCTCTACTTAAGTCTTCTAATGTGTCAAATTCACCATGTTCAAAACAGAATTCATGTTTCTCTGCCTAAACATGTCCATTTTTCGGCTTTCCATGTATTACTATATGGCACCAATATCTACTAGAGACTGTGTGTTTGTGGGTGGGGAGGTGTCATCTTTGCTTCCACAACCAGTTGGTCACTTTATCTGGTCAATTTTCCTCCTGAGAGCTTTCCCAGCACTTGTTTATTTCTCCCAATTACAACTCCTATCATTGCATGTGAGGATTATTGAAATAGCCTCCTAACTCAGTTATTTCCAATCTATCTTCTATATTTTTGCCAGAGTAATCTTTCCAAAATGCTTATGTACTCTTACCAATCTGTTGAACTCTACTGGCTCCTCATCCTTTAGAACAAAATTCAATTCCTTTAGCATTGGTTTACAAACTGCTAATGCTTGGACTTGTGCTTGCCTTCTCAGTTTCATTTAATTTTTAAGGTAAACCTTTTCAGGAAAGACTGGGTATACAGGAATAAGATAATCTGGCCTAGATTATATAAAATCTCCTGACAGGTTGCCTCAACAAGTGTCTAGGGAAGAGACAAGAGGGAGAGAAATTTTGTAGACTATATCTTAACATTGATTCTTTTGACACTTAACACTGACTAAATGTCTGCTGAACAAAGAACAAACAAGTAAATATGAGCAAGTTGAGGAGTATTATTTAGCATGCCTGAACTGTTTAGAATTTCCAACATAACCAAGATCCTTAAAATGTCATAAAAGTAGTAAGATTTATAGGACTTCAGGTGAGGAAAACTTCTAATATATTATTTGAATCAAAACTATTTCTACTTTAGCCAGGTGCGGTGGCACAAGCCTATAATCCCAGCACTTAGGGAGGCTGAGACAGGAGAATCGTGAGTTCAAAGCCAGCCTCAGCAATGGCGAGGCGCTAAGCAACTCAGTGAGACCCTGTCTACATAAAACACAAAATAGGGCTGGGGACGTGGCTCAGTGGTCGAGTGCTCCTGAGTTTAATCTCCAGTACCAAAAAAAAAAAAAAAAAAACAAGAAAACTATTTCTACTTTAGCATGTGAAGATGGGGTATGTGAATATGTGAATACTTAACCCTTAGGTTTTTACCTTCCTGGCCTGCTCTTCTGCTCTTTCTTTTTTAATTTTTTCCAGTTCTGCAAGAAGAGCTGCAGTATCATCATCGTCACTCTCCTCTTCAAAATCTTCATCTTCCTCCTAAAAAGCAGTAATAATCCAGGATGTTGAAGGGAAAATGCACAATATTAATTTTTGTCCCATAAAAACTATATTTACAAAATCTTTGGCACAGAAATAATTTTCCTAGTGGGAAAATAACTACACTTGAGTATCATGATTAAAATCAACAACCAAACAAATAAATTAAAATATCACAAAAAGCTTAGGAATACTTCCTAAAATGTCAACTCCTGGTAAAGTACCTTTCCAATTTACATTGCCAAAAAGGATTTTCCATATGAAAACATCCTAAAATTAGAAAAAGGAACATCCTATAATGAAACACAGTATGTATGTAGAGTACACCTTAGGAGAGTCAAAATGATAGTATGTAACTTACAGCAATTTTAAGCTGTCAAGTAAGGATGATCAGACATGCAAAAAAAGGGCACTGAATTCCATAATAATTTCAAATGAATAATAATTAAAATCACATTTGGAATCGAGCTTCCTGTTTTAATGATATTAACTTCATTGGTCAGCCCTGTGTATATAAAATGGTAGCTCAACTCTAGGGCTTAATATAGGGAATTCTTTTGGAGGCAAGAATGTTCTTTAATAGATTTTTCATATTGAGTTCTCTAGAGATCAAACTTGTTCTTAAACCCTCTGCAAAGAATAATACTTTTTGTTCTAAAATCACTGTAAAGTTTAGGGTTGAGGACAGGGATACACTTGAATAATAGTAAGTAAAAATAAATACAGATCATTCTTAAAGCCAATAGAATAAAAATGTACTTCAGGAAAACATGATAAATTACTATATAGGGGTGAAAGAAGAAAACAAAACATACATCTGTTAGAGGATCATCTGCATCGAGGTTGGCAGCAGGAATCTGATCTAACCGAGGCTTCTTTGACACTGAAGAGGAGGTTGTATGTTCTGATGGAAAACAAACATTATTTAACTTAGTGAAACAAGTACTGCACTTCTTATGTTTTAGAGACCTGTAGGTATGAAGAGTCCACATTCAAAGCACCATGCCATCAGGGATCAACTACTATGACTGGCAAATAAGTATTTGGTAAGTAGTGTTGGTAAATATTCAATAAATTAATGAAAGTACTAATTTTAATATTAAAACTGCAACCTCAGGAAATTCAAGGAAGAGTTTCTATAAGCTGAAAACATTAAATCTCTTTTTTTGGAGGGAGTGGTACCTCCTAACCCAGGGGCACTCTACCACTGAGCTTAACCACAGCCCTTATATTTGTTATTTTGAAACAGGGTCTTACTAAGTTGCTGAGGCTGGTTTGGAACTTGCAATTCACCTGCCTCAGCCTCCAGAGTTGCCAGGATTATGGGCATGAACCACTGTACCTGTCTGGAAACATAAAATCTCTCAGACAGAAATCCTGGAGTGTGGCTGTTCTTATGAGTCAAAACTTTTGATTTGAAATGAAATGATGGCTGCTGAATATCTCCAGATTACCATGTTCCTTCTAATATAGAAGCATAAAAAGATGAAATTGGAATAAACCTCATTATCTCTCATTATTTAAGAAAATATTATAGCTCACAAAAATATGAATCCCTTCTAATTACTACATGAAAGAAAAACTATGGACAATATAATTTTAGGAGACAAATGTTTGGGACAGAGTTAATACCTCGCGTTGGACGATCCCTATTTTTCTCTCGTGCAGCAGCTCGCTCTCTTTCTTCCAACTCCCTCCTGAAGTCCCGGTTACGAACCTCTTCAGGGGCATCCTGAGTAGTCTGTCTAAAGTGGAAACAAATCAGGACAAAATGTTATCATGCCTCCCTCCCAAGAAAACAAAATCACATGTGAATGGAAGACAATTCAATTCCCAAGTACATCAAACATGAAGCAAAAAAGAGGACAAGATAATAACCTAATCTGATGGTAATTAACCGACACTTGTGATATTTCCAATATTTTAAGAAGCCCAAAATGAATCACATACTTTCCTATAATATGGCTGCAGATTGATTAAAATGTCTTTAATTTTTGTTCACATTATATCAACTCAAGACCTTGTTACAGTATCACTTTTATCCTAACTAGTGCTGACAGTGCATAGTTTTTCTGAGGTAATGTTAGTTACTCTTCTCTCCACATATGGCAATTCCTGGTTAATAGAAATTTCTGCAGAAGGAATGTTGGTAGCACTTTAAAAATCATACACCATAATTTTTTAAAAAATATTTTTTAGTTGTTGATGGATCTTTATTTTATTCATTTATTAATTATATGTGGTGCTGAGGATCGAACCCAGGGCCTCACGCATGCGAGGTAAGTGCTCTACCACTGAGCTACAGCCCCATACAGCACAATTTTATCATTAAACCCTCTGTTGCATTCTGTTCCTTTTAAAATAGAAAACCTAAGTGATGTAACTCAAACTTGATCATATATCATGCTCATGCCATTTAACAAATGTTGTCTTTGGAAAGTCTTTATCACCTGTATTTTATCTTTGTATGAGAGGGAAGATCTCTGCTTGAATACTGCTTGGAGAGTTGGCTCAGATCACCTTCTCCTTTTCCTCTTCCACCTCTTGCAGGTTCAAAAGTCGGCCTGGCTGCTGTTGTCATCTTTTATGTTCTGAAGAAAAACAGTATTAAGTTATTCTGAATAGGCCTATTGTTTTATAAATTATTCATCAATATCTACTCTTGTGAAATAATTTCCAAATTTTATCCCTCCAAAATTGCATAAATAATCTCTCTAAACACAAGTTCTCAAAAAAAAAACAAACTATGGGCTAAGGTAAAGAAGAAATATGGCTTCGCAGGCAGTTCTTAGTACAAAAAATTCTGTCACAAAGATCTTAGTGTGTGATCCTGTTCTTCTTCTGGCTGCCTGGCCTTGGGCAAGTCCCCTAACTTGTTTCTGTCATCTGTGGAATGGGGATATTCCTTATTGGATTATTGGAATTATGGGTCATGACATGTCCAAGATCTTGTAATATACAGTTTCACCTCTTAAGTTTTAAAAATTCTCAACTTTATTCCCCTAGACTCCCAAGATTTGCATTTTTTTCCGAAACTTCACACAACAGCAAATAGGTTAGTTACAACAAAACTTAAAAATTACTGACAAACTTACTGAGTGTCCAGCAGGTTAAGTGTGCTATGTGGATTTTCTCCTATAAGTCATCACAATATAAATCATACCTTTTTAGGTTATAATTTAAGGAACGCTCAGAAGACAGGAACCTCACCCCCAAAGGATTCTAATAATCAAAAATCAGGAGCACATTGTTTGTTACTTTCAGCTTTGGAAAACTAAGAGTACGCCTGGCACATTCGCTAAATCCCATTAGCATCGGAAAAGTACTCGTATAGGCATGAACAAGGGAAGTGGAAAGATTTTGGGGGCTATACATCTCTTGATTTTAATAAAGGGTAAAGGCGTGTGTCCAAAGAGGGAGAAACAGGGTTTCCTGCTGCCGGGCGCCTCGGCGTCCTGCACACCTCGAGATTACGTATCCCCCGAGCGCGCCCCTGGGCTGTCACCAAGAACTCGCTGTCTTTTCACACGTGCGGGATTCGGCGGTGGGAGGACCCGGGGCCCACCTTAGCCATAGGCAAAGCCCTTCGCGCCGTTTACTCCGCGACGGGCCCAAGAGCTCTGCACAAACCCGCACTGTCCCTAGCTCCGGAGCTCCTCCGCCCGCCGCCGACTCCGACCCCAGCTTTCCTTTCTCGCCCACCCTCCTAAGAAATATAAGATGCTATCCTCCTGCAGCTCACTTTGGCCGAGGTCCGATGCAGTAACCTCCGGAGATCACACAGACACCATTGCCACTCTGGGCCCCCAGAATCCTCTGCTCCCAGGGCTAAAGCCCAAGACCCGGAAGCAAAACCCAAGCGCTTTAACTGCACTTTGGAGGCGGATGCAACCGCCAATCAGCAGAGGCCAGGGTGGAAGTCGGCGTGACGACATCAGGGGGCGGGGCTGAGACAGCCTAGGGGGCGGGCGTTTGAAATCTGTGCCTTGGAGTAGACCCTAAATATCATTTTATACCTTGGAGAACCAATTACTTAATGTCTCTTCCGTCTTTTCCTTCCCCGACCCCCTCCCAGACTCCCTCATTCCGGTACTGCGTGGACGGAAAGCCCCGGGTAGCCGACACCACGTCCCCGGCTAGCGGGAGAGAGCGTGGAAAAGGATTATAACCAAACTGTTTAAACCCAACGGCTCCTGCTGGCGTCCTGCTCCTGAGCTAGACCCAACAAGCCTAGGGAGTTGGGCTACGGAAAGACTAGTATTTTTCATTTAATTGGATATGAAGAAAGAACAAATATGTACGGGGGCAACCACGATCTTTATAAAGGTACCATTCCTCAAAAACTTTAGACTTCAAAGCAAAGGTTGTAGTCGTATTGTTTGTTAAAATTTTTTATCTTTTTTAAAAAGCGCTAAGTTCTAGTGGGAGGGGAGATGTCAGTTATAGCGTTTACGACATTGAACGTTTAGAACGGTGGGCCCAACTGTCAGAAGCTCGAGATGGAATTAAGATGGCTACTCAAGCGTTAGGTGAAGTTTTAATAAGACAGTGAAAAGCGGGGGAAAAATAATCACCAATGGTCTCCCACTCCTACCAAAAAAAAAAAAAAAAAAGACTGAGAGCAGAGATCTTTTTTGCTTAATTTGCGTTGGTATTTTCATCACATATCTTGGAGCATAGTAAATGCTCAATAAGTCATTGTTCAACAAATGAAAATCTAGCTTCCCCAATTTAGTTTCAAATGTAAAATCTTACAAAATTGGATGCTTAAAACCCATTTTGCCCTAGATTCTTTCTTCAAAAAACTTTCAAGCGAAGAAAAAAACACCCTCTTCTCCCATAAAGTTCGAGATAAAAATCTTGACCACCCCAGTCCCCGCACCAGCAGGGGGTTTAACTAGCACGCTAAAAGCAAGCGCTCCTACACCGAACTATTCCTCAACTCTGAAAAACAAAATCTTCATTTTTCTTACTGAAGGTATTCCTTCATGAATCTCACATCCAGAATCCTGAGGCGCCTACTTAAATTGCTTTTCCTTCACTCTTCATATCCTGTTCATTTACAAATCTTATCAGTTCTTTCAAAATTTACCCAACATTTCAATTCACTGCTACCACCCTTGTCCAAGCAAGCCACTATCATCTTCCGCTTAGATTGTTATTACCTCCTAGTCGATCTTCCTGCTTCCTCTTTGGCTACAATTTTACATATAGTAGCAAGAATTATCTTTTAAAATTATTAGTCAGTGTTATTCTCCTGCATGAAATTCTAATGCACTTAAAATGAAAATTAAGAATATGTCCTGAGGCTCCGTGGACCCTGCCTCTTGCATATCTCCCTGACTTATGGTCCATTCAGCTCAAGGTGTGGTCAAGTGGGCTTTTGTTTCACAAAAGGAAGAAAGATTCTTTCTGTTTTTGCACTAGCTTTTCTGTCACCTCAGCCCCGAGATGATAACTGCTCTCCTTCAAGTTTCAGCTCAGATGAAACCTCAGTGAGGTTTTTCCTAACATATACATGGACACCCCACCCCTCCAATGCACACACACTCTCACATAACCCTGTTTTATTTTTCATCAAACCGAACACTACCTGAATTTATTGTTTGTTGTATTGCTTTGATTTTTATCCAAGAGGTTCCATAGCAAAGACATGGAGAGTGAAGATCTAGCCTGTCTAGGTTCTAAATTCTAGTTCTGCCCTTTCCTATTTGTGTAACCTCAGGCAAGTCATTTTCGCTTTCTGTGCCCTCAGTTTCCTCATGGAAATATGGGGATAATTCTAGTTCCTCATAATATTACCGAAAGGATTAAGTAAATTAATACTTGTAAAGTACTTAGCACTGTCTCAGCAAACAGTACTTGCTAAGTAAATGTTAGCTATTATTATTACTATTAATATTATTTTTTATTACTATTGTCTATTTTCCTGTATTAGAACATAAGTTCCAGGAAAGCAGGAACCTTGTCTCTCTTGTTCACTGGTGTATCCTCTGCATATAGAACAGTGCCTGGCACATAATAGGTACTGAGTAAGTATTTGCTGAATGAATGAATGAATGAATGATGTTCTATGAAACAGAGGAATGAAGTAACAATGACAAGATGGTGACACAGTTTTAGAAAATGCCCACAGTTTTTATGTTCTGACTGCCTTTATCAACCCTGAGTGAGTCACCCGAATCCGTTTAACTCACAGCTTACTATGCAATCTTTTAACTGCCAACTGTAATTAAATAAGCATTCTATGATTTCATTAATACCAATGTATAATATAATCAATCCATTCACAAAATTAAAAGGTTCTGACTAAATGGTCTAAAAGTATTAAGAAAAATACTAAAAAATTTACATATAAATGATTGAAAATACTTATCAGAAAATTGAACTATAAAACCTTTGACATGAGCAGTTTGGGAAATATTAAGAAAAAGAAACTAAAAGTTGGTAAGTTCCATAAAAGCTTAAAAATTCACCCTATTTCCTAAGTTAACCGGCAAAAATCATATAACTTCTCAACAATTCTTAATTTAAATCTGTTACCACAAAAATCTAGTTGGGTCCTTAATTCTTCCTGACAATCTTCCTACATTCTTCTAATTGTTTTTCTACTCAATAACATCTTCCACATTTCCCTCTTTATTTAAGTCTACATGCCTCTTCCATTTCCTTTTCCTTCCTCATCTTCTCTCTTGCGAGTGGAAGATCTTTTGACTTATCTGGGAAAATAGAAACTCTTAAACAAAGACTCCTCATGTTACCTCTGGGTGTATCTATCAAGTTGCCTTTGGCTATGCCCATATCCTCAGCTTTCCACGTTTTTACTAGAGACCCCAAACCCTCTTATGCTTTGGATCCTAATCCTCTGGCCTTCTTAGTGACTACTTTATTTCCTATTTCTCATAATCTACTAAGCCATCCATTTCAAATCATACTTAATAGCTTTTGGACATAGTATGGTATATCTTAACTGTAAAAAATCTCCAAATATGACAGAGGTCATATTTTATTTCAGTGTAAAAAGGATGTTGTATGTAATAATTGTGATTGTAAAACTGGCTATTCTTAAGACAGGAGGTAATGGATGAATTCTGTCTTCAAAGCTAATACAAAAAACAATGCCAAAAGGGAAAAAAGACCATAAAAATCCAAAAAAATTTTAAGAAATTACAGTACCTAGTGTTTGAAACAACATTTTAATCAAAGTAGAACATTTGAGAGCCTTAAAATATATAATTTTTAAAGTCAGCTATATAAAAATAAGTTTTATAACCAAGATGCCAAATACAAAGTCAATTGCTAACTACTAGATTAGCAGATAAATTTCATAATGACTATAACAGAAAGGATTGCTATTACTACTGTTAATACTAATATATATAATATATATACTAATATACATAATATAAAAAATACAAACAACCCAAAAAAAGGAACAAATGATATAAACAGGCTGTTCAGGAAGAACAGTTCCAGATCAACAATAGATAATAGACAAGAAAGACACTGAACCTCCCAATGAGAAAAATGAATGTAACTAACAACAAAGTATCACATTGCAGGGCTGGGGCGGGGGCTCAGTGGCAAAGTGCTTGCCTGGCATGTGCGAGGCACTGGGTTCGATTGTCAGCACCACATACAAATAAATAAAATAAAGGTCCATTAACAACTAAAAAAATATTTTTAAAAAAAGTATCACATTGCAGCATTAGATTAGAAACAGTTAAGCAAATTTAATAGAGTTGGATGTGATTGAGAGAAAAGGACACCCAGTCAGATAGTGTGAAGGCATTGACTCCCTTTTACCTTCACAGTAAAACTCCAGAGTGCTCACCGGGCCCCCAAGGTATTCCATAGTCTATCATTCACCTTTACTCATGCTCATTTGCCTTTCTGGGCTACGCTATGTTGCTTGAACTCACACAACTGCTTCTGGTTTGGAGCCCTCAAACTAGCTATTTTCTCTGCCAAGAATAGTCTTCCTTCTATTGGTCTTTGCTCAAATGAGACCAACCCTTCTATCCCTGTTTAAAATGACAACTGTGCTTCACTTCTGTCTCCTAAAATCCTGTACTCTGTATCTCCCTTATCTGTTCTTCTTTTTCTACATAGCATGAACCTTCTTCCATGATCCGACTTAATTTAGTTATGTTACATTTGTTTCTTTCTCCACCTTTTCCATGCTGAATATAACTTCTACAAGGGCAAGGATTTTTGTTTTGCTCAGTGATAAAGTCCAAGAATCTAAAGCAATGCCTAACACCAACAATTGTCCAGTAAAAATTTTCCAAATAAGAGGATACGTGAGTGAATGGATGGATGGATGAATGCATGAGTTTTAGCAGGAAAAAAAATTATGTTCTCATGTAAAAGTTATTGCCTTAATCTGTTCTATATTTTAAAGGAGAAAAAAATAACTTACATTCCACTAATCTGAAATCCTGATTTGAAATGAAGATATGACAAGACCCAGAGAAATGATTTCCATTCAGGAGAGAATCTCTAAATGAAAATTCATGTGATGATCAGGCTCAATATATACCATCAAAATTCTAATTAAGTCATTCCCCACCACAAGTCCAATCACAACTGATTCAATCTCTCTCTATTTCTACCAATTGAATCACTTCCTCCCAATTCTGGTAAATTATTTCATATACAAAGTTGAAATTTTCGCATAAAAATGTTGGAAGCTTTTGTTAAGAAACAGGAGAAAACCCAATGCCCAGTCAGAAATTGCATTAAAGAATAATATAAATAATGAAATCTGCTTTGAAATTTAAACCTAATTCTATACAAAAAGTTAGTGCTTTAATTTGTTTTGACAAGTAAGGAGATTTTTAAAAAGTGGCTTGCCTTCTACTAAAAAATACTGATTTTTAAATGAAGACACTTGGGTTCAGAGAGGTGGTTTCCTGGATATAACTGCAGTGTGAAATTTTCTTTGCTGATGGTTCAGGTAGATTACTGGATAATATTATAATCTAACCACTTCTTATCTAATTACATGGATATTTTATGCCTAATTAGCAAGACAGACAATTATTATTAAGACAATTAAGAATAAAACTTACTAAAAATAGTTAAAAACAAAACATCTAAACTATATAAAATGAAAGAATAGGAAAAGACACACTAGGCAACATAAACCAAAAAATAATAATAACCTTTATGGAGCAATATTAATGATCAAATTTATTAAATAAAATTAATAGGGACAAAGATGTGCATCTTATTATATCACAGAGAAAAATTCACTAGGAAATAGTATAATCATGAACATGTATGCAACTAACCACATAGCTGGAAAAGTGTGAAACAAAATTACAAGGAAAAGCTGACAAATCTGCAATCATGGTAGAAATCTTTTTTTTTTAACATAAATTGTTCTCATCTTGGTAGATCATGCAGACTAACAATATTGATCTAATATATATGTGTGTGCATATGTGTGTATTGTATATGTATGCTTATTGTATTTATATATGTATACAAAATCTTATAACCAAAACAGAATACACATCATTTTCAATAAACATTGAAATTTTTCCAAATTAATCAATTATAAAGCCCCAAAATCAATTTCAATAAATGCCTGTGTGTGCATTTCTAAATTGTATTAGTCTTGTCAATTTTTGAACTTTATATAAATATTTTAAATGTTTATATAAAATGAATCATATGTATTCTTTTGTGTTTTGCTTTTTTCCTCCCACTTAATGTGTGTTATATGTAGCTGTGGTATATTCTATAGAATTTGATTGTGTAAAAATACATAATATAATTTATTCAATTATGTTTGCATTATGGTGGTATTATAAATAATGCCGTTACAAACATTTTTGTAAAGGTACAGAGGTATATGTGTATGCATTTCATGTATATCATCAGGATAAGAGCTCTCTTTGTTCTGTAATTGCATCACACTTAATATTGTCTAACTTTTCAATTTCATCTCATCTGGCAGTGTGTATAGTGATATACCCTTGAGGTCTTACTTTGTATTTCCTTGATTACTAATTCATATGTTTATTGTCTATTTGGATGTGTTTTGTGGGATATCTTTCTAGATGGATTTTTATGAACTTTCAATACTTTGGACACTACTTCTCTAGTATTGCTGCACAAATAATTTCCCACTTCTTGGCTTCTCTTTTTAGTATATTTTGATGCTGTTTTTGATATACAAAAATCTTTAATTTTTTTTTTTTGGTACTAAGAATTGAATCTGGAGGCACTTTACCACTGAGAACTACATCCCCAGTCCTTTTTATTTTTTATTTTGAGACAGGGTTTCACTAAGTTGCTAAGACTGACCTCAAATTTGTGATCCTGTCTCAGTCTCCCCAGTTGCTGAGATTACAGACATATGCCACCACTTCCAGCTAGTGCATAGTATTTCTTGATTGAAAATGTCTCTACCTTGAAGTCATATTGATATTCTCAGATACTGTCTTCTAAATATTTCTTACGACTTTCATAAGTCTGCTAGAAATTCATTTTTGTGCATGGTGTGATAGAAGGCTCTTGAAATGTAATTGAATAAGTCTTCTTACCTTGTTTCTTTTTTATGAGTATCTTTGCTATGCTTGGCCTTTTGGACTTTACCATAAAATTTAGGAATCAATTGTTGAGTTCCACAAAGATACTTTAATTGAATAACAATAATTCTATGGATTAATTTAAGAAAAATTGACATTTTCACAATATCAAGTCTTCAAATATATTAACAGTCTGTATCTTTCCATTTATTTAGGTCATCTTTAAATATTCTAAGATGACCTAAATAAATGGAAAGATTAATATACTTAATATATTTAATTATATTTAATATATTTAAAGATTAATATACTTAATATACTGCTAGTGTAAGTGTATTTATATTATTGTCTTCATAGAAATCTTGCAAATCTCTGTTAGCCTTAGGTGCTACTGAATATTTAATGCTATTATAAATGGCATCTTTCTTAAATTTTGATTGCTATGGCTGGTGTATATAGATAAAATTGCTCTTTATATACAGCTATTTTAAATTCAAGTAGTGTGCTCAGAGATCTTTTGCATTTTTCATATATCCAATCATATGATCTGCCAATAATGACAACTGTGTTTCTTCCTTTACAGTCTCTTTCCCTGCTCTCTTTTTTACTTGCCTTATGTTGGTTAGGACTTCCAGGACAATTTTAAATAAAAATGCTGATTATAAGTATCCTTGTCTTTTTCTTGATTTGCAAGGGAAAACTTTTGACTTTTTATTACTAAGTATAATTTTGCTGAAGTTTTGAGGTAGATACATTTTATGTTACTAAAATTTTTCTTACTATTTTTAGTTTGCTGGAAAATGAGCTTTTTCGTTTGTTTTTTTAGATATATATGACAGTATATTCTGACGTATTATACCTTGAGTATAACTTATTCTAATTAGGATCCCATTATCAAACACTTTCTGTATCCAGGATTCCCTTTTAATCTGTATGTTATTACATTTATTCTTTTTTAAAATTTCACCTCACCTTTCATTACTGAAATAGACTTATCAGGATCATGATATATGTATTTGTGGAATCAGATTTTATTTAGGATTTTTACATCTATGTTCATAAGAGACATTGGCTTATTTATTTTCCTTTCTCCTAGGAAAATAAAGTGTGGAAGATTTGTGTCAGAAAATTTATGTCATAATATGAATTGGGAAGAGTTCTTTCTTTTTCTGCTCTCCAGGAAAATTTGTCAATGATTGGTATTGCATCTTCCTTTGACTGGTTAAATTTGCTGGGATAATTCCCTGAGCCTAGTTTTCTTTCTGGAAGGAGTAGGACTACCGTTTCAGTTTCCTCCATGATTATGGACATATTTAATGTTCTAATTCTTCTTGTGTCAATTTTGCTATTTTATCTTTCTAAGAATTAATTAATTTTAAAATTTACTGGCGTAAAGTCCACATTTTTCTTTATTTTTAAAATATCTGCAACATCTACAGTAGAGACTTCTTTATCTTTCTAAATATTATTTATGTCTTATATTTTTATTCTTCATTATTTTCAGCAAAGAGTTTTTAAGTTTTCTAGACTTAATTTTTAAAAATTTTGTTTATTCTCTTATTTTATATTCACTTTGTATTTCATCAACTTCTGGTCTTATTTTTATTATCCCCCCTCCCTCTTTTGCTAGTACTGAGGATTAAACTCAGAAGCCCTCTACCACTGAGCTACACCCCTAGACATTTTTAATTTTGCTATTTTGAGACAGGGTCTCACTAAACTGTTGAGGTTGGCCTCCAACTTGCTAATCCTTCTGCCTCAGCCTCCTGAGTGGATGGTTTTACAGGTGTGCACACCACACTTATTTTTACTATTTTATTTCTCCTACTTTTTTTTTTTTTTTTGGCTGGTTTTGTTCTCTTAATTTACTCAGGTGGATACTTAGTTCATCTATTTTTCTTAGGCTTCTTCCTTTTCTTAAGGCTTTAAATCTTTATTCAGATACTCTTTACCAGCATCTCATAGTATTTGAAATGTAGTATATTCATTCTTATTTAGATCAAAATATTCCACCATTTTTGTTTCATCATTATTAAAGGTTATTTAGAAATGTATTTTAATTTTAAATAAAATTAGGAATTTTCTAATCTTTTGATTATTAATTTTTAACTTTTTTGTTTTATGTCAGAGAACATTTTCTGTTTACTTTCAGCCCTTTGATGTTTGTTACAACTTGGTTTATAGACACAATTTTATGGCCAACTTTGTAAAGCTTTTATAGTACTTGAAAAAAATATTCTGCAGTTTGAACATCCAGAGTTTTGTGTGTCTATTGTTTTTAAACTGCTTTTTGTATCAGTAGAGTTCCAGTTTATGCCATCCCTGGGTTCCTTTACTTTCAAAGGTATGTAAGATTTGGTGATAAACGATAGGATGTAACCTGATGTTAAAGTTTAGAACCACTCACTAAAATCTAAAAAGAGTATAGCATTTTTACTCACTCAGTCAATATTCAACATTTTTCTAAAGATCACATTTAGTTTTTTAAGTTCCCCCTTCCTGCCCAGCTCCAAAGTAAAAGAGAATAAGAAGTATGATTAATGGAAAAAGAAAAGATTATTTCCCCCCAAAATATGATAATTTACATGGAAAAAATCTAGAATCTATGGTCAAACTAGTAAAACTAATAGAACATAGGAAATATAAGGCTTAAAAGGAATGTAAGATCAATAAATAATTATAAAATGAATAGAAAAACTTTCCATTTATGATATACTTTAATTTTAGTGCAATTCTAATTCAGATCAATAGGATTTTTATAGAACTTGACATAGTTACTCTAAAATGAATGCTAAAGTTTATAAGTCTAGCCAAATTAATTCTAAAAGAAGATTAGGATAGGATATGGAGATTTGCTTTACCAACTATCAGTGCTAAGTATAATGTTATAATAATTAAAGCAGCATAGCATTAGCACAGAAGTGTACTAATGAATCAATGGATCAGACAGAGAGTTTAGAAAGAGTTCTTTGCTTAGATTATAACTTGGCATGTGAAAAGAAGATTTCAACTCAAGGGTAAAAATGGTTCTAGACAACTGGACTTTTAAAAACAAAAACAAACCAAAAATCCCCAAAACAAGCCCAAACCAAAAATTTAGATTCCTGCCTCCCAACAACAATATAGTGTTCTAAATCAGTGAAATAAATACAAATGAAAAATAAAGTAAAACAATTTCAAGATGTGACTTCAAAGAGATGGATTACTTAAACAGGACTTAAAGGAATAAGGCATAATGAAACAAATTAATAAATTTTGTTACATTTATTTTTTTTCAAAATATGACATCATAATTTAAGTGGATGTGATGGGCTGGAACAAGGCATTTGCAAGAGTACAAGACATAGTATCTCAAATATTTAAAGAACTTTTATAAATCAATAGAAAAAGAAAAGGAATCTAACTGAAAAAATGAGTACAAGGTATAATTAGGAATTGACAGAACTGAAACTCACAAAAGGTTAGTAAATCAATGAAAAAGGATTTGACTTCATCAGTAAATAGGTCATATAATTATTAATAATAAAACGGAAATAGGGCTGGGGTTGTGGCTCAGCAGTAGAGCGCTCACCTAGCACGGGTGGAGCACTGGGTTCGATCCTCAGCACCACATAAAAATAATAAATAAATAAATATAAAGTATTGTGTCTGCCTACAACTAAAAAATATTTTTTAAAAAGGATATAAATCAATCAAATTGCTCCAATCTAAGAAACTGACATTATTAAGCATACTTGGAGATGTGGAAAATCAGAAACTCTCATTCTCTGTTAAGTTGATATGATTTCTGGTACAGCAACTTGATTAGGTAGGGTGATTTGACATTCTGAGTAAAATACAAAATGTAGGTTCTATATCACTTAGAAATAATACCTCAAGCCGGGCGCGGTGGCACAAGCCTGTAATCCCAGCACTTAGGGAGGCTGAGACAGGAGAATCGCGAGTTGAAAGCCAGCCTCAGCAATGGCGAGGCGCTAAGCAACTCAGTGAGACCCTGTCTCTACATAAAACACAAAATAGGGCTGAGGATGTGTCTCAGTGGTCGAGTGCTCCTGAGTTCAATCTCCTGTACAAAAAAAAAAAAAAAAAAAAGAAAGAAAAAGAAATAATACCTCAAAATATCCACCTTAGATAAATGATTGTATATAAGCACAAGACACAAATGCAAATTTCCATTCACCATTGTTTATAATATGAAGCATTGGAAGTATTTTAAATGCCCATGAATAGGGAAATGCATTAGTAAAATACATTCTTATCACAGGCCATGTGTAACATGTATGTGTGTATATACACATACATGTAAGTATATATTATCATATCTTAAAACAATGTTGAATTTAAAAGTTATAGGAAATGATCATATAGCATCTTTTGTATAAAGTAAAACTGGCAGATACACACACAATAATCTTATTAATGGGGACACACACACACACACACACACAAATGAAAAGATATCCAAAGATGGAAGTACACCAAATTCATGCTTTTAGTTACCTCTGGGGAGGGAAAGAAGCAGCAGCTTTGGGGTTTGGAACAGAAGGGGACCTTCACTTAATCTGAAATATATTTCTTCTACTTTGAAGTATTTGAAGGAGGAACAAGATCCTTAAGGATGTCTGTTCTCAGTACTTCTATTCAATACAACATTGAGGTTCTAGTTAGGGTAATTAGGCAAGGGGGAGGCATTGAAAAGTCATACAGATTAGAAGGGAAAAAATAAAACTATTGCCAAACAACATGATCTTATATATGAAGAATCCTAAGGAACTAAAAAACTATAAGAACAAAAATTTAGCAAGGTTTCAGGGTACAAGATCAGTTTTAAAAAACCAATTGATTGCCGGGCACAGTGGCTCACGCTTGTAATCCCAGCACTTTGGGAGGCTGAGACAGGAGGATCGCAAGTTCAAAGCCAGCCTTAAAGCCAGTTTAAACAGCGAGGCACTAAGCAACTCAGTGAGACCTTGTCTCTACATAAAACACAAAATAGGGCTGGGGATGTGGCTCAGTGGTCGAGTACCCCTGAGTTCAGTCCCTCGTGCCAAAAACAAAAACAAAAACAAAAAAAAAACGATTTCTATATACTAGTGATAAACAATAGGAAACAAAAATAAATTTTATTTACAATTTTTTTTAAAAAGAAATGTTTAGGAATAAGTTTAGTAAAAGAAATGCAGAACTTATACACTAGAAACTACAAACATTATTCAATTAAAAGCTAAATGAAAAGATGTTCCATGTTCGTGGAGCAGAAGATTTAATGTGTAAAGATGGTAAAGCTCCCTCTATTGATCTACAGTTTTGGTACAATCTATCACAATTTCTGCTGGTTCTTTGCCCTTTTAAATTAAGGGCTGAATCTAAAATCTGTCTGGAAACAAAGGACACAGTATAGACAAAACAATCTTGAAAAGGAACAATATGGAGCCACAGAGCTATAATAATCAAGACCTTGGTGTAACTATAGATACAGGTTTGATGGAATACAATTGAGAGTACAAAATAAACTCTCATATTTATGATCAACTGATGTTCAACAAATGTTCTAAGATAATTCAATGGGGGAAAAGGATAATCTTCAACAAATGGTGCTGGAACAACTGGATATTCACATACAAAAACAATGAATTTGGATCTCTATAAAAAATTCAGTCAAAATTGATCATAGGCTTAAATGGAAGCTAAAGCTACAAAATCTTAAAGGAAATCAGGGAAATCTTCATGATCTTAGGCTGGGGAATAATTTTTAGATATAACACCAAAAAGTACAAGCAATAACATGGAAAATTGGTAAATTGGACCTCATCAAAATTCAAAACTTGGGGCTGGGGTTATGGCGCAGTGGTAGCGTGCTCGCCTAGCATGCGGGAGGCACTGGGTTCGATCCTCAGCATCACATAAAAGTAAAATAAAGCTATTGTGTCCACAACTAAAAAATAAATATTTTAAAAAAATTCAAAACTTGTATACTTCAAAAGACATAGTCAAGAAAGTGAAAAGAAAACCCACAGATTTGGATAAAATATGTGAAAGTTATTTATCTGGTAAAGACTTGTGACCAGAACATATACAGACCACTTGCAACTCATCCATAAGAAGACATACCAAAAAATGAGCAAAATTTGAATAGAATTTTCTTCAAAAAAGATATGTGAATTGTCGATAAGCTTATGAAAAGATGCTCAATTAAGGAAATGCAAATCAAAGCTACAATGACTGCTACTTTATACTTACTAGAACTACTATAATGAAAACACTGATGATAATGAATATTGGTGAGGATGTCAGAAATTGGAACCCTCATATATCATTTTTGGGAATATAAAATGTTGTTACTTTCAAAAACAGTATAGCAATTTCTCAAAATGTTAAAAAACAGTGTTGTGATATGACCCAACAGTTCCACTTCTGTATATCTACCCTAGATAAATAAAAACATTTCTACATGCAGACTTATACATAAATGTTCATAAGAGCATTATTCATAATAGCTTAAAAATGAAAACAATCCAAATATCCATTAACTGAAGAATGAATCTATAAAATATGGTCTATTCATACATCATAAAATATTCAGCCATGAAAGGAATTAAAATACTGATACTACAACATGAATGAGCCTCAAAAACATGCTCAGTGAAAGAAGCTAGACATAAAAGACCACATATTATATGATTTTGTTTATATTAAATATCAAGAGTAGGCAAATTGATAGAGGTTAAAGAGCAGATTAGTGGCTGCCTGGAGGGGTGAGGTGGAAATGGGCTGTGACTAAAGATGGGAACAAAGATTCTTGTTTTGGAGTGATGGAAATGTTCTAATATTAGATTACAGTGATGATTGCACAGCTTTGTAAATATACTAAAAACCACTGAAATGTACACTTAAATGGGTGAATTTTGTGTTGTGTAAATTCTAAATAAACTACATTAAGCAAATATGAAGGTGTCAATTTTCATTGGTTGGAATGCAGGTTTTTGTTATAGATTGTCTCTTTTTTCTATTTTTAATATTTCTCAAAACCAAAAACTCAGACACCATAAATTCTGGGGTTGCAATTTCAAATTAGATAAATGTATAAATTTAGAATCTTTTTATTAGACACTTATCTTCAGTACTGACAGGTATTCCCATCCTCAAAGGAAACAACAAGATCCCTGTTAGAAATTCTATGAAACTCACTAGTATACTTTGTAAATGTAACTCTGTAGTGCCTGGTTCTTAAATACAAGACATATAAACTATGCATGTGATGAATACATTTAACATGAAAGACAGAAACAAAAACATCCTGGAAAAGTGAATGCAGAGAAAACAGATACAAATGAAATGGAACAAACACAAAATGCAAATGAAACTTAAAAAAAAATCCCTGTAATTAATACTGCTAGAGAGAGAAGAAAAGATAAGTAGCCATATTAAAAATATATAATAAAAAGAATATTCAGAGAACAAAATTTCTGGAAATTAAAAATAACCAAGAAGTTTGGTAAATATAAAAGAACAGAATGTTGAAAAATAAAAGGAAAAAGTATGAAAATTAGGGCATAATCAAGAGGTTTTATGTCCAACTAATTGTATGTACAAGAAGAGGGAGAGAAAATGAAAAAAAAGTGGGAAAGAATACATTAAAGAAATTACCTAAGACAATTTCACAGTAATGAAGAATGTGAGTTTCTATATTGGACAGTCTAAAACAATAGTTGGCAAGAAAGGATCAAAGGAATATCCTAAAAGTGTCCTTTATACAAAAAAGATCAGAAAGCAGATTGGGATTTTGAGAAGCTAGAATTCAATGGAAGAATGTTTTCAGAATTCTGAGAGAAAAGTATGAGGATAGAACAAAAACATTTTCTGGTGTGCAAACTCTGGTAAACAATTGATATTCATGGCCACCCGGTAATTTTGAAATTCCTTTATATTTGGAGAAATTTCCACATTAGGATTCCTGCCTCACCAAAGTTGAAGTCAGAACTCAATTATTCAGTATCTATTGCAGCAAAGACACAGACCTATGACCTAGGCTCTATCCAATACTTCCATGCAGGACTTTAATTTGAAGAAATGTGAAGGATACGTTTCTAGAGGAGTGTGCTAAAAGAGCTTTCAGCGGCAGCAATGGCATCAATTTTGGTTGGAAATGTCTCTTTCTCAGTCTTTGGTTCTTTTAACAAGAAGAGGTACATGAATAGCTCAATACAGTTTGGGTATTGTTCCTGGATGCACAGGCTTCAAACTCTATCCTGTGGTCCTCCTAGAGATTCTGAGAGCTATTTAATCTCTAATTAAGTTTCCAAGGATGCTCTTGGTGGATATACTGCACTGACACAAGTGAGTAAACTAGGAATGGGACTGAGATGGAGGGGGATGAGGGCTCTAGCATAACACAGAGGGAAAGGCAATCCTTGGATTATGGTGGATAAAATCATCAGGACACAGGCTGTGAAAAACATAGAAAGACTAACTAGATTCAAGTATATAACGAGGGTCCAGGAAGAATGTTTCTAAGAAGATACATCTACTTTTGTACCTGGTATGTTGTAAGCATTTAAAAGATTTAAATTTGTGGAAATAATCTGGGAATGAATATATACAAAATAAAGCAAATGAAAGAATGAGACAGTTGTCAACTACAAGACAACAAATTTATACTTGAATGGTAATGCAATCGCAATACCTTGCATGAATCATCTGTGACTGACCTTACATAGTAAAAATTAAGGCCCTTAATTTAACAAAAAAATCGATACAGCTATATGAGAGGTATGATGAGAAGTATATGGGGTAGTCATAAAAGAATAAAATCCATATCAGTGCCTGCAATGTCTAAAATTGAAAAGTCTAAAAACACAGGTAAAAATAAAACCCAGAAGAAACAGCTACAATACATGATGATTGCCTTTGAAAAGAAGGAATGAGGGAGGGGAAAATGCACTGATCAGGGTTCTTTTAGTCACATACTATAGAATTCACTCACTCTATTTAATTTAAGCCAGAGGAAATTGTTCCTTCAAGTATTGAGTAGTTTATAGAGTCTGTGGAGGAGTCCAAGAACCAAGGCATAAATGCTACTCAAGAAATGTATTTCAAGTATTAATAATTCAAAGAAGCATGTATTAGTGTTTGCCTCATTGAATAGTGTATCCTTGTACTTAGATTCAAAAAGACTTCTAGCTCCTGTGTCTCTCTGCTGCCAGATAACACTATTACTGCTATGGAATCCATACAACAGATGAGAGTAAATAGAGAGAACTTTAATGAGGTTAATAATCTCGTGCTTAATGTATTATGTCACAAGGAAATTTTAAAAGTGACACTTAAATAGCTGAACTTAAAGGCCCAAAATCTCAATCTTCAGGTTTTATGTCACAATTTAATCGTGTTCTTCATGCCTGATACTTCCTACCATGGGTCTTTCTTCTCTATATCCATACTCCTTCTGATGTTCCTAAATAGAAGGCCCACACCAAATATTGCATGTATAGACACTTTATTTTTTTTAATTTATTTATTTTTAAATTTTTTTTAGTTGTAGATGGACACGATGTCTTTATTTTATTGCTTTGTATGTGGTGCTAAGGATCGAACCCAGGGCTTCACGCATGCGAGGCAAGCGCTCTACCGCTGAGCTACAATCCCAGCTCCTGTATAGACACTTTAAAGGGTACCTTTTCTTTTCTGTGCAGCTTATTAACAAAGGTTCTGGATCCAGAGGCATGGACGTATCTTGAAGAGAGAATTAAATGCACCTTGCGGAAGGAAGATTCATTCATTATCTATTACCTTAGATAAATGTCCACTAGATAAAAGCTGCCTTTCAAGTAAAATGCATTCTGGAGGACTCCCACATCAACAATTTGTATTAAGCACCAAATAAATGGCCCAAGCAAATAGGGCTCATGGAGTGTACAGGACAGAATCCTCAGCAAAATCTAGGCGTGATTGAGAAAGATTCCTCATGGGCTTGGATTGATCTGAAAGACAGGGTTGATAACTGAAAAGAAGGGTGAAAGAAGTCAAATGAGGAAGGAAGAACATAGTGTCAAGAGTAATGACTAAAAGTATTTGACTAGAACCAGAGTTTGTATAGGAAAGTATGGTGATACATTTAGGGAAATGAAAATCAGTAAAGATAGTGATTTAAATCCAATCATTTCTTACTCTTTCCAAAGATCCCACCAAAGTGACAGTAATAAGATTTGCACTTTAAGAAATAAACTTACAGAGACAGAAAGTGTTAAAGAAGACAAGATCATAGCAAAATCTGGATGTTGGAAAGTCGGCAAAAAAGTATAAACTGATTTGTTAAACCCTGGAAAGTTGGGTCCTAAATTTGCAAGGAGGAAAGCCAAGAAGCAACACAATTGTCTACAGAGTCCAAAAGGCTTAGGATCCCATGGTGTTAGGTACCTCTGGAAGTGGCAATTGAAATGAGACCAAGGAGGATTTGTTGAAAGTCTAAGCAGCAGTTAGTGTCCCAGATCCCCACTCTTCCTCTGCAAGCCAGGTAAATTGCCATTCTCTGAAACGGGCAGAAGATTAATTTTCTAAAGCAGGTAGAAAAGGTGGTCTCTAGAGTGAAAATTTCCAGGAACCATTAAGAGTATGGTTGTCATGGAAAAAACAAGTAAATTTTACGGCTGGATGCTGGAAGTTTCAGGCCTGTTTTTCATTGTTGGGGAAGACCTATTGCCTTGAGGAGAAATGTCAGAGGATCCTTCACATGGGATCTGACTAGCCCTGGAGGGAGCAGCATGAAGTTTTACCCAGAAAACAGCAAGGTTGCCAGGCAGGAAGCATAATCCTCAAACTTGTCCACATACTCTGACCTCCTATCAGGTTTTTTGAGTTATATTTTTATATGAAACAACTATTAAGGACTACTAGACATTTGAGGACAGCCTTAAATGTGAAAGATAAAGACCCAAAATTACGAAAAAGGACAAAAAGCAATTTCAAAGAAGCAGATCATATAGAATGAAACAAAACTTTAAAAACCTCTGATATTTTAGTATTTTCAAAGAAATAGAAGAAGAAACACATCCATAAAATAATAACTAGATAATAGGGAAGAAAATAAAGGGAATCTACATGCCTAAAAAACAGAAGAAAACAAAACCAAAGGGTCAGAGATGATCCACTGGAAATTTAAATTTTGATAAGAGAAATGAAAAAGACAAATAGGAGGTTTAGAAGATGAAGAGGAGGAAAATTTTCAGGAGATATGGTGTAATGATAAATGGATAGAAAACTGGGAGTAAAAGAATGATATGAAAACCGGAGGTCTAATACATGAGTGGTCCAATATCCAATTAATAGGAATTATGTACAGATGAAAAGGAATAGAGGAAGTCATTAAAGAAATTACTAAAAAGTTTCCTAACATTAAAGAAACTGATTTTTGAGATTTATAAAATTTAAGAATATTGGAACAAAGAAAAATTTTGAGAGAAACCAAGCCAAGTCTAACAACAAGAAGCCCATCAAAACAAAAATAACCAGCACATACAATGAACAGGAGACAGATTAATATCCTCCTAATACCCATACCCATTCTCATGCCAGTATTCACAAAGCAATTTAAAAACTCATTAAAATAAAAACAGAATTAGAGGCACAATCAGCATGTAAAAAGGAAAAGAGACCCTAGATAATATTTATGTACCTCTATATGGGGAAGTAGATTCAACAATATAAAAAATTGAAATATGTGTCACAAATATTTTTAATTAAGAGAAATTAAAGAAATAGAAAATCGGGAAAAAACTATTAACATATCTAACAAAGGGTTTAACATGTTAAATATGCATATAAGTAATAAAATGTTCATAAAATAGATAAGAAAACACATTAGGGACAAATTAGAGAAAAATTGACAATACATATGATGAAATCCAGATGGCTAATATTCATGGAAAAAAATTAACCTTAGTGGCAATCCAAGAAATGTAAATTACAACTTGAGCTACACTTTGTCACTTTCCAAATTAGTAAAAAAATTTTTTCATAATAAGTTTGCTTAGTAGTGAAGATTTAAAATGATAGATTCTTGCTGGAAAGTTTTGGCACTGTGTTAAAGATCTTAAGATATTTAACCCTGGAATAAATTAATTCCTTTTATCAATATCTAAGGAATTTTATTCATTCAACCTTTATTTTACTGGATATACTATTTTAGACAATGAATATGGAATAAATATATAAGTGGTAATAAGTGTGGGAAGTTAAAAACAAAATAACTGTCCAATAATAAGGAAAAAGTTCAATCATTTACCTAATGGATTTTTTTTACCTATCAGATATTTTGGTTACAAATTATTTTCAATGAATGGTAAATAGGTTTTATAATTTAAGAAGAAAATGTTAAATACAGCATTTAGATATTAACTGTCGGAAGAAACTGGCCAATGTCTAAGGCATTTTGCCAAAACTCCCCATTTGAAGTAATGAATTTGAAATGTGTATGCATCTTGTAAGACAAAAAAATCCATCCTGCAATTTGGGCAAGGGTTGCAGTACAGGGGCTGTTAAACTGACTAGTCTTCACTTTTCACCTTTTCCAGTTTAAACACACACGTGCGCGCGCACGCACACACACACATACACACACACACTGGGGAGGCTTAGAAGGCAATATTTTAAAGGACATGGAGGAAAAACTTTTTTTTTTGGTACTGCAGATTGAAATCAGGGGCACTCGAGCACTGAGCCACATCCCCAGCTCTGTTTTGTGTTTTTATGTAGAGATAGGGTCTCACTGAGTTGCTTAGCGCCTTGCCGTTGCAGAGGCTGGCTTTGAACTCGCGATCCTCCTGTCTCAGCCTCCCTAAGTGCTGGGATTATAGGCTTGTGCCACCGCGCCCGGCTGAGGAAAAACTTTTAATTTCCAGAAATACTTCAAGTTTAAGGGACCAAGAATCATTTTTTTAAAAAGTTTTATTTAATTTTATGTGGTGCTGATGATTGAACCCAATGCCTCACACATGCTAGGCAAGCTCTCTAACACTGAGCCACAACCCCAGCACCCCAAGAATAATTTTTTAAATCATTCTGATAAGAAGAAAATGCTTTGCTTTTACTGTTAGAAATGTCAAATTTCCTTAGATGAACATTCTGTGTTACTGTAGTTACTATGGATAAGGATAAAATGGAAGACTATCTGAGGTGGCAGGGTAATTATTCTTTACTGGTGCTATGTGGTTCCACTTGACAGAAGCAAGAAGGCAGTCTAACACTAAAAGTGACCATACAAGACTTAGTGAGAAGTGACACATTTGCCTGGAGTACAGAAGGCTTACTCTTTCATTGTTCCTGGCAAATTCTGAGCAGTTTTGTTGTGAACACAGAGTTACCAGGAAAACTAGAGTATTTCTTTTTGATGTGCAATATCTGAAGACTATACATGTAAGGAAACATTGCCTCATTCTTCTTAAAATCCTTACAAATGTAGAAATAATGTAGTTATAAAATAAAACAAATACAAATACTCAAAGCTTATTTTAATAGTACATTCAATGCAAAATGGGAGCTTGTGCCATATTATACTTAGTAATTGCTATTTCTTGGGGAACAGCCCGTCAGCATGGTATTTAAGTTTCTGACATTGAACTCTCCTCCTAAATTATTTCACTTTTTTCTTTTTCTTTTTTAGAGCAAATATTCAAACAGAATGAATTAGTTAGTTATATATTCCAAATGTTTGATTAATTAATTGACAATAGTTTTGGAGCAAGTGGAAGATGCTAATTTAAGGAGTTCAAGGAGAGAGGCCTACTCTAAAAAGGAGTGTCCTTCCTCTCCTGAGAGCAGAGCAGGAATAAAGATGGGATGCAACCGAAGGAGAGAGGGCAGCATGTACCAAATGGTCCCACTCCATTATTTATCTAATAAAAGGTTTTTGAGTGCCTATAATATATAAAGTACTAAGATCTTTTGGAAAATACGGTGATGAACAAAACACAGATATGGTCTCAAAATAATTCTATATGAAAGATAAATCAGGACTCAAGATTGAGAACACAACAATTGAGTTAAACATAAAATTCTCCATACTTTGATTTATTCCTGCATGGAATGGGGATAATGGTAATGCCAACTTTATGGAATACTTGTGAAATTTGAATAGTATACTATATAGAAAGTGCTTAATAAAGAGCCTAGCAAAGCCATGCACAGTGGCTTACGCCTATAATCCCAGCTACTTGAGAGGCTGAGGCAGGAAAATCACAAGTTGGAGGCCAGACCCTGTCTGGGGTCGGGGGAATGGTGGGGGATGTAGCTCAGTGGTAAAGCACCCCTGAGTTCAATCCTCAGTTACCAGCAGGGGGAAAAGAGCCTGGTAAAATCAAGAGCTAAATAAAGGGGACGTTGTATGAGGTAGCAGTGGTAAGTGCCAAAAGAGAACTATAGGGGACAAAAAATAAATAAATTAATTAAAAAGGTGTTTTGTTGAAGCAGAAAAGGAAGATAAAGATCAAGTTTATCTGTGTAGGACAGGGTAGAATGTAAGAACTGAGAAAGAAGGCAAATTTTGAAAGAATGTTGGAAGAAGGAAACTGCAGTTTAATAGCATAAAGTCAAAAAAGTCAAAATTAAGGAAGATTTTTAAATATCAATAAAAATTCACTTAGTTAAAAACTTCCCTGGTTTAAAAATCTGTTTCAAGTATCTCATTCTCTTTCCAGCTTACGTTTCCTAGTGCCCTAATAGAATTATTTAACCTAATGGAGAAATTCAGTCCATGAATCAAATGGACTATTTCTGCTTCCTTAACCATTCTCCTGTTCTCATTTCCTTTTTTATCCAGATAGATTTAATAGTACATCATTATGATCATTCTCTTGGTCATCCATCCAGTCCACCAACACCCATGTCATTCTCTCCCTGAATTATACCTTCCAGGAAAACCCCTAATTCTGACTGAACATGCACTATTTACTTTCTTCATATTCTTTGGATGACCCTTCTCTAGGGAGAATAATTCTGTTGTGCTAGATTGGTTTGTATAGAGCTGCTATCACTTGTGTAAGACTTGGGGGACAAATGCCAGAAAACCACACAATATGAGTTATGGAAACACATGATTGTTATTTGTGGTTATTTCTTTACTATTATTCCTTTTTCCTTCAAATGTAATTTTCTAGCCTCTTCAATGGAATGTTTAGTTCATTTATTTTCAATCTTTCTTTTTTCCATTTAAATATAATGAAACAGGGGTTGAGGTTGTAGCTCAGTGGTAGAGCACTTGCCTAGCATGCGTGAGACACTGGGTTCGATTCTCAGCACTGCATATGAATAAATAAAATAACAAATAAAAAATTTTTTAAAAATGTTAAAAAATAAATATAATGAAATAGTTGTATTTAGTAGTTTTTGATCTAAACTATTTTAAAATAACATACAGAAGTTTGTGGAAATAGTCATAGTTTGATGAATTATCACAATTAGCTATTTAAAAACTTTTTGTTCTTTTTAGTTTTACACAAAAGTATTTTGACATATCATATATATATATGGAGTATAACTTCCCATTCTTGTGGTTGTACATGATGTGGAGTTACACTGGTTATGTATTCATATATGAACATAGGAAAGTTGTGTCTGATTCATTCTACTGCACAATTAGCTATTCTGATGGGTATGTATGTAGCACCTTGGTTCAGAACATTACTTCAGAGACTCCCTTGACCCCAACTCACAGCAACCTCTTTGCCAAAGATAACCACTACTTTAATTTGAGCATGGATTACTTTGTCTCCTTTAACCTTTATGTAGATGAAATCATGTAATAGATATTCTCTTGAATCTAATCATTTTACTCAATATTATCTTTATAAAATCTATTTCTGTAGTTTTTGTTTGTCTTCATTGTTATATGGTATTCCAATATAGGAATACTATACTACACTTACCCATTCTGTTGAAGGACATTTTGGTTGTTTACAGTATTTGGTTCTAGAGGTAATGTTGTTACGAACATTTGCAGATGTTAGTTTCAGTGCACAGCCATACACATTTCCTGGGCATGTATGACACTTGGATCATAGAAAATGCATGTGTTCTGTTTTAAGAGTCACTGTCCATACAGTTTCCTAAAGTGATTATATTGCTTCACATTCTCTCTAGCAGTAGGGTATGAGAATTTCTAGTGTTTTCTTCCACATTGACATCACTGCATTGACAATCATAATAAAATTTAAGCCTCTTTGTAATAGTAGCATTCTATTATGGTGATTAATTTCTAGTTTGATAATGTTTTTTCTAAACATTAATTTTCAATATTTCTATATTTTTTCCTTTAGATTTTGTTTTATACACTGCCCTAAAGACACACTGCTACATTTGAGTCACTCACCCAAGCCTGCATAATTCCATAGACCTCAAGAGGACAGAACCAAGTAACAACTGAGTAGCATAACAGAGCTGCTGACTGAGCCACCATCATTATCTGGGTAAAGCTAAATTTCCTGGAGTGTAGTCCTCTTGGTCAAAAAAACGCCTCAGAAAGACTATCATCTGATTTGAAAAATAGTTGTCTGATGTATTCTGCAGCCTCATAATACAGTTATTTGATTACTAAAAAGTAGCATTTTTCTGCCACTTCAACTATCTAGAATATTGGGATTTTGCTGCTTATTAAATCAAAACTATGAAGTCTAAGACCAACTGTGCTCAGAATCCAAACTGTAGCATAATGATATTTCATCCAACCAAAGAAGAATTTAATGATTTTGATAAATATATTGCTTATATGGAATCCCAAGGAGCCCACAGAGCTGGTCTGGCTAAGGTAATTCCCCCCAAAGAATGGAGAGCCCGGCAGTCCTATGATGATATCAGTGACATCTTAATAGCCACTCCCCTGCAGCAGGTGGTCTCTGGGAAGGCAGGTATGTTCACTCAATACCACAAAAAAAAGAAAGCCATGACAGTGGGAGAGTACCACCTCCTGGCAAACAGTGAAAAGTATAGAACTCCCCCACACCTGAATTTTGAAGATTTGGAGAGAAAGTACTGGAAGAACCGGCTCTATGACTCACCAATTTATGGTGCTGACATCAGTGGCTCCTTATTTGATGAAAGCACTAAAGAGTGGAACCTGGGACACCTGGGAACCATTCAGGACCTGTTGGAACAGGAATGTGGAGTTGTCATCGAGGGTGTCAACACGCCCTACCTGTACTTTGGCATGTGGAAGACCACCTTCGCGTGGCACACGGAGGACATGGACCTTTACAGCATCAACTACCTGCACTTTGGGGAGCCCAAAACGTGGTATGCGGTACCCCCTGAACACGGGCAGCGCCTGGAGCGCCTGGCCAGGGAGCTTTTCCCGGGCAGTTCCCAGGGCTGTGAGGCCTTCCTGAGGCACAAGGTGGCCCTCATCTCGCCCACAGTCCTCAAGGAGAATGGCATTCCCTTTAACCGCGTGACTCAGGAGGCTGGTGAGTTCATGGTGACATTTCCCTATGGCTACCACGCGG
>PVHX01015731.1:0-45589 GCA_004024805.1 Geosciurus inauris
TTTTTTGGTACTGGGGATTGAACTCAGGGGTACTTGGCCACTGAGCCACATCCCCAGCCCTATTTTGTGTTTTATGTAGAGACAGGGTCTCACTGAGTTGCTTAGCACCTCGCCGTTGCTGAGGCTGGCTTTGAACTCGCGATTCTCCTGTCTCAGCCTCCCTAAGTGCTGGGATTACAGGCTTGAGCCACTGCGCCCGGCTTGGAGTTGGATTTTTGACCATTTGAAACATAATGGTCCTATCAATGCACACATTGATAAAAATCATGGGGAGTCCTTCCAAATGAGTCCTCTGGGATACTTAGAACCTATCCAAAGCTATCAATTGATTAGTTGAATAATTGATTCATTGGTTCATATGCTTAATGGAAAAAAAATCCATTAAACATTTGAATGTCTCATTATTCTCTTGGGTGAATTAGTGGACCTAGATATCCTAATTTCCTTAAGAGGAAACAAGGCAGGAATATTTATTTATGTTTCTATCTGTTTTCATTTTCACACACCATCAATTTAAGCAGTGAACTGCTGTAATTCAAAGAAACACTCAAAGGTGATAATTCACTTATACACAGGAGATATAGGAAAGCAAATTTAAAAAAAAAGAAAGAAAACAATGCAAGGTGTCTGTGTGGACTAAAGTCTCACAGGGTAAATTTCAGGGCCCAGTCTCACAGTAGAGTGATATACCTGTGAGTTTGTTCTCTGAGCCTTCTAGGCCAGATGGCAAGGCACTTGAAGGAAGGAAGGTGAAGAAGTTTGGGCATTTAAATCTTGGTTAAAATGCTTAGCAATGATGTGACTAGATCAAACTAAGATGCACCCTTTACGATGGCTCATGCTTTACCCAGAACACTAAAAAACAATCTGTGGAAACTAGTTCAGATGTTAAGCTGAAATCTTGCTCAAAGGAGAATCAATACTTGATAAAGCACCTGAGTGGAGAGGATGTCGACTGACTGGTCTTGTAGGCACACCAGCCAGGATGGGGGTCCTGAGGAAGAGAGCACAGAGCCCGTGAAGGCACCAGGAGCTGCTGCCATCTTGGCCGACTCTGTGAACACCCTGCTCACTGTTTTAACTAACCAAGGGTCAGTCAGCAGCAGCCCTGTGTCTCTGTCTCTGTTGAGGTTTTGAGAGTTTTGAGGCATTTGTTCTATCAAAGTGGAAACTAGCCAAGGGGGAACAAAGTGACATGCCCGTCCTTTGTGGCCACTGCAAAGGGCTTTCCTCCTGGATAATGCCTGGCATCTGCCATATGGTCGGGAGAGACAGCGTGATTTCCTGGGAGGAAAGCTGGAATTAGCCTTAGGTCACTTCCCAGACTCTGGTGACAGTATGTACACACTGAGGCTGCAAAGGCAGGTCTCACAAGGAAACCTGTCTAAACCAGGCCCCTTTCCTTGGCTGTCAACTGTCACATATGTTCCCACCAAAATTTTAAGATCATATCTCAAAGGAGTTCGTGATGCAACATTATTTCAGTTAAGTGTTCTTGGTAACAAAATAGAGGGGTAAATTGTGGTGTCATTGTGAAGATAACAGACCAAATTGTAATTATATGCAAATGTGCAAACCTATTTAATTTTGCAGGGTTTAGCATGTGGTTAAACCACCATCAGATAAGACACCACAGCTGCATGCGGATACACAAAAAATTTGAAGTAAGTAATGATTGAGGAAATTAAAGGAGGTTGCATTTTCCTCAGAGTCCTGCATGTAAGAATTATTTTAATTAATTCCATAAAAATGTTGTTTAGTAAACTTACATGTTTCGGTATTTTATAGTCATCTAGAGATGGCCCATTACAAATGTAAAGATTGATCCCTCTACCTATGGAGTGTGTCAGCGTCTCCAGCTAAGAAAACACTCCAAAATAACAGAAGTAATTGAATCTAAAACTTAATTTAACAGGAATTCTGAGATATTTTTAAGATATAATTCCCACACTGCCATGTTCAATACTGAAGATAACATGCTACTTAAAAGAAACTCTTCAAGTGGCTTCAAAGCCCTATACTTGCCAATATTCGACCCTTCATTCTTTCTCAAGATGGTCCATTTCTGAGAGAGAGAGAGTTGCAGAGGTGCGTGGGTGGAGCGGGGAAGACGGCATCACTCGGCTGATGTCCTGGTACTGACTAAACTTGGAGCACTTTGTCTCTGTTAAAGCTTGGAAATGTAGGTATTTTTTAATCAGACAAGAGGAAGAGGAGAAAGTACCAAACCTCTTCTGGTAGTGTGTTTATTCAATAAGTCTCTGCTCATGGCACATTCTCTGCAGATCTGAGGATGTGAAATGCCCACCCCTTACCTATGTAAAGAGACTGTGGTTAACAGATTCATCACCAGAATAGAGGTAAGGATAGAACTAAACTGAAGATTAGTATGCTCAAAATTGTGTTTGCCAAACTGAGGAAAGAACTAGCAGTTGGAACTAGCTTGGCTCGTCCATTACCCAGCTCTCCCACCAGATTCCAAGTGCATAGCATGTGCAGCTGCAGGGACCTGGAACTTGGGGAGCAGCTCCCAGAGGCCCCCCCAAATCATTGGGACTCTTCCTAGAAAGGAGGCTGTGCTCGTGCTCAACTCTGCAGCTCTGTGTCTGACTAGGAGGCTCAGTTCCTTCTACTCTTGTCCCTGGGACCTGTTGTCTGTTTGGGACACTTGCCACTCGGTGACTTTTCCTTTTATATTCCATCTCAGAGAGTAAGCTGACACACCTTCCAAACCACCAGGGACCGAGAAAATGGGCATGAGATGGTGGCTTTGCACTCTCTGGTTTCCAACCCGCCCACCCCTGTCTCCCTGGGGACAGGAAAACCTCCCAGAGTGGCCCCCCAAGTGTGCACAGTGAGAATTGAGACGCCCACTCACCCAGTGGTGGTGGCAGTTGGGGCACAGACTCCCATCCTACCTGCAGACCCGTGACTCGCACCCCAGCGTCCTGCTCTGCCCTCTGCACTTGGTTACTCTGTGACTCTTCACACTGGCTGACCACGAAGTGGGTCTCATTAGGCAGAACCACAGATGTCATATAAAATCATAGTGGAAATGAATTAAACCCCAATGCTCACATGAGTTCAGCACCCAATCATAGGACAGAATTGAAATTAGAAAATGCCATGGTCTGAAGAAGCAAAAAATATAAATCAATTAAATCAAAGTAGTTACATCATTTAAACATGCAGTTACATGATATTGTAGTCATGTTTTCATCGCTGTGAACAAAAGACCTGATAAGGACAATTTTAGAGGAGTATAAGTTTCCCCGGGGCTCCTGGTTTCAGAGGTCTCAGTCCATAGACAGCTGACCATAGCTCTGGGCTGGAGCTCAGACAGGACATCAGGGCAGAAGGCAGCTCAGAACATGGCCACGAGGAAGCAGGGAGAGCTCCACTCACCGGGGACAAAATGTAGATCCCAAGGCATGCCCAGTGACCCACCTCCTGCAGCCACACCCCACCTGCCTGCAGCTGGCACCCAGTTCTCCATTCAAGGGGACCAACCTGCTGCCTTGATCAAGGGTCTCACAACCCCATCGCTTCACCTCTACAGCTTCTTGCATGGTCACACACACACGCTTTGGAGGGCACCCGTATCCACCCAGAACACGGTACTAAGCTAATCCAAGTGATGGCAAAAGCGTGAGCAAAGATACTTGAGAAGGAAACCGCGTCCCCTGATATGTGCTTGATACATTTTCTAGAAAATAATTAGAAACAAGGAATAGTTCAATACTTTTCTCAGATCTGTGGGCAGTGGGCAGATGTGCTACGTTTCTTGAGCTACATCTAAATATAGTTCCTTACTTGGCTCCTTTCACGGAAACACAGGATTCCATTAGACTTAGGGAAATGATGGAGGACGCATGATCAACCCGCGTGGCAGAAAGAATGACCAGTGGCACTCTTCTTCAGCCGGGTCCTGAACAGTCTGCCTTTATGAGCATACCAGGGGTAAGAGGATTCCATTAAAATGTTCAAATGAACTGAAATCGGAAATGAATTAACTCTCTGTCTGGAGCCATGCGCTGGCAGGTATTGTGCCAATCCCCAGGGCTTCTGTATGAATAGGAAAGGTACACTCTAGAATTAGTGGATGGTCATGTTTAAACATGACATCAAACAAAGTAAAAGGGAAAACATGTTTTTAGAAAAATGAAGAGTGCTTTGTGGTGAGGTAGGAATTACCAGATTCTGAGCAGCGAAGCAGGTAGGCTCCCACCAACGGCCCAGCCTCTGAGGGTGACCTCGCATTCCAGACTCATCTAACGTGCTCTCCCTGTCTCTGAACTTAGAGATTCACATGCACAGAATACGGAAGGTTGGAAAACCACATTGTTCTTTTGATCTACAGCGGTGAGCCAGTGAACGTGTCTCAAAAGGCTAAATTCCAGCCTTTGGACCACAGCGTGGGTGAAATGAGAGCCAGCCTGTGCCACGCTTATCACACTGAATCTTCATCAGGAGCAAATGGGGAGAAGTAAGAGTAAAATCGTCCATTGGACTAGAAATTTCATTAATTCCTCCAGTAGGTTTTCTCAATAGAAGCATTAAAGAATCAAATTCAGAAACTGCAACGAGATGCTGTCTGTTATTAGGTCACCCTGGGTCGCTTCCCTTCAAGACAACTCTTGCCTTCTTGATAAAATTGCATGCGAATTTTCTCCCCTTTGAGTTTTATTTAAACGACATCGATGGTAGTTTTGTGAGGAGGAAGAAGGGGTGGAGCTGGCTGGCCTGGCACTAGAGCCCGTGTCTGGATTCTCCACATCCCCAGCTCGCAAAGCCTAATCCACAATGCCCAGTGAGCACAGGAGCCCAGGCGTGGTCCTCGGGGTTCCCCCCAAATGGAAAACCGAAGAGCACCCGGACATCATATGCAGCACGCTGTGCCACCAAGATGCACTCACTGTGTCCCTGCAGAAGTGACACCCACCTGAGCTCTGGTTGGACCCCTCGTGAGAAGCATTGGCTGCAAGCCCCCCCTGCCAGGCTGCTCTCCACACACACAACGGCTTCCTCTTGGGGCCAGTCCTGGCTTTCGTTCACATAAACCCAGGCTCTGTCTCAATGACTTTGGAAATCATTCCTTCCGCCCTCTGAGAACCAGGAAGAATCACGGCTTTTTAGAGTGGGGGGAGTGCTGTATTTGATCCTAATTATTGTGCATTTGTTTCCCTGAAACGTTTTCACTTCCCGAGCTCCTTCCTTTCTCCACAACAGACAGCGACTCAAGGAAAAGACACAAGAAAAAGACAAGCCGACAAAAGTCACACAAATGTGTTCCAGTCATGTTTCTAAGTGTTGTGTAAGAGAGATCAGGAGGTTTCAGGGGAGAAAGGGAGAAGAGGGGAAAGGGACGGTCACCTGAGGACTGTAGCTCTCCTGCGTAGGTGCCAGGCAGAGACCTGAATTGGAAAGCCCCTGGCCCTGCAGGAGCCCACCACGCCCTGACAGAAGTGTCAACTCTTTGCTCCTCAAGTGACATTCAGAGTCATCACGTGGTCTGTCCTCAGTCATGAAGTTTGGCAGAGGTGGGACTCATGTGCATTGGGGAGGGACTCCTGTGTTGAAGATGACACTCTTCTTTGCTGGAAGCTCCACAGCTCTAGGGTCCCTGAGTTAGCATGTGTTCACCTGCTGCCCTGTCCCGGTGTTGTGGGCACTCTAGCTTCTCACACCATCTGCAAAACTACCTGGGGGCATTAGCCCTATCCAGGGCCAGAGGGGAACCCAGCATTAGCTTACTGGACCCTTCAGGTGTGTTTGGCACACTAACGTGTTTGAAGAGAAAACACACTGTTATTTTATTTTGAAATCCTCCGCTGAAGCCCCAACCACAGTTCAGATCTGCTCTGCTTGAAGCCAGGAGGGCGCAGGGCTGTTCCCACCCGAGGGCCTCCTAAGCCCAACCCAGCCTTGCTCCCTGAGAGCCCAGGAGAGCAGCAGCTGCTGGCCAGCAAGCTCCTCCTTCCCTGCACTGCATGTCTGACACCTCTGCACAGGCCCTCTCCCCTGCAGAGGTGTGCGCCCACCTCAAGAGGCCACTGGGTCCATGCCCCAAGGTCCCTCTGCCTCCACAGAGTCACAAGCTGTGGCAGAGCACAATTCTCACGTTTCAGAAAACTCCCTTTTGTGCAAGAGCACAAGCCCTCCCCTGATGGAAACTTCCCACACCTGCAATGTCCCTTCACCCAAACTGACTTTCCATAGACTCCGTTACCTGAGGCAACTGTGTTCTGAGAACATCAAATGGAAAGTTCTAGAAATAAACACTTCATGTTTTAAATCATTATTATTTTAATCTATTGTTTAATCTTTTTTATTAGCTATTATTGACTATCTCTAATGTTTATAAATTAAGCTTTATCATAAGTGTGCAGGTGTGGGAAAAGCCATGGTACCTATAGGGTCCACGTGATCTAAGGTTTCTGTCGTGTGTTGCTGTTTCAGGACATGCCCCCAGGACAGGGGCAAGCCTATGCTCTTGTTCAGAAAACAACCACAGCGTGTATTACGCCCCTCGTGCACAGCCATCCCAGCTTGTCCCTCGGGCCAGGAACGCTCTCCAGCACCAGAAGAGTAAGGATGAGCCGGACATGCCCACGTTGCCCCTGAGCCACGCCAGCACCTGGGGCCAGAGATCCTGGGTCACCTGCGGGAGTGACGGCCTTCCTAGGAAGTGGCGCTCCAGACTTCCAGCCCGAGGACATTCAGGATGGACGTGAGTGTGGGCTGGCCTGGCTTCAGGAAGTCCTGCTCTGCCTCTAAGTGGCCTGTGAGCTACCACTAGGGCGAGATTCCTGCATGATTTAACACCTGCCACTGTTGGTCCTGCCAAGGTGGGACAGGGCACATACCCCTCCGGGTGCAGCTTCCGGGGCCACTGCCCTCAGTGAAGGGGACGTTCCACTCCTTCCCTGACATCAAGGGTTCGAGCAAACCCTGGCCTCAGACTCAGTCTCTGGGGTCAGAGCAGAGCTGGAGGGGGTGGGGCTGGCGGGTTCCAGGACCCCCGTGGGGACAACTCCTCAGAGGCTCTGTCCCTGCCTGAGTGTGAGGCACTCGCAGGTGACCCGCACCATCCCCCCACCTTCTCCAGATCAGCTCTAGAGCACTCACAGTGCCCAACCCAGGTGGGTGCTGTGCAACCCTGCCACACAGCGTTGCTCAGGGAAGTGACAAGAAGGTCCACGTGTGCTGTGTGCAGGCACAACCCTGCCGTTGTAACTAACAGCTCAGTCATGGCTGTGGAATCTGTGGACATGGAGCAGCCACATGGAGGGTCTCCTTCAGGCTTGTCCTCCGCCCGGCTCTTCTCCCATTCCTTCCCTCTGCCCCACCTGCTCGAGCCACATACAACCCCAGGGCCACCCTTCTTCCAAGCACAGGCCCTCACATCTCTGCACTTCGAGGCATACTCCTACGGCTTCCTGATGCCAGCATTGTCTTCATGGTTTGGCTGGACAGTGACTGTCCCTTTGGAGTCCAGCACAAACTGGTCCATTCCAAACCTTCCTTGATTATTTAAGCACGTTTCACCACTGCTCCCTGGAGCAGCCCCTGAGCCAGGATTCGGCCTTTATTATGTACCCACCAGACACATGGACACTGTGAACATGTACCCTTTTAATGCTTCTTTCCTAGAGGAAAGGACAGGTGCCCTAAAATATCTTTGAACTCTTAACATCAAGCACACTGGAAGTCATTAAAATGCTTATACTTAGAATGCAAGGAGTGGAAAGTATTCGAGATTATTATATATATATGTAATAGAGAGAGAGAGAGAGAGGGAGGGAGAGAAACAATACCAGAAATGATAATAGTTATTCCCAAATGCAATTTTAGAATATTCTCTTCAGAAAAGAACCACCAGGCACTCATGCAACCCAAGTAACCAGTGTCCCCAGCTCCAAACAGGGGCACCTGCAGTCACGGGGCTGCTGAAGTGTCCTACACGTTCAGGCCTCATGAGAGTCACCCAGAACTGGGAGTCCATAAATACACTTTGATATGAAATAGACATTTAATTAAGATTTGTACAGTAGGACAAGAATGACAATCAGATAAAGTGACAAAATCAGAGGCACAAGTAAAAATTCATCCTGATGAACGCTGAGCAAGATTAAATTCCTGATGTTCACTAGACCTTCGGCACGATGCTATTCTTTACAATTTTATCCTTCAGCCAACAGACCGTCTTTCCAGTCGACATCCATGTGGACATCTTTTGCCACATGCGATCTATGCTCAACTTTGATTCTGCAGCAGCAAGACCACAGTCAACAAAGACCTTTGGCTTGAGGTCTTTTGCACGCTGGTGTGTGAGGCACTCGCAGGTGACCTGCACCATCTGGAGAGATGGCACTGTCATAATAGTCAGTCGAGGCAAGGGCCATGCAAAGACACCACTCCAGGTAACAACAGAGGTTGAGATCCTCTTAAGGAGGGGCTTGAGATAAGCTAAAAGAATTTTCTTTGAAAATAGCCCACGTCACAAGTTGTGGGAGAGTTCCCAGGGAAGCGAATTGTTGATGGAATACTAAAGCAAAAAGACGTCATTCAGCAGGAAGACGGACCCTTCTAATTTGCAGGTTGTATTTTACTCTGTACCTCCAGCAGGCATTTTAAACCTCACAGGTTAGGGGACCATAGAATCTATTTTAGATCCAAAGTTCTAGATATTCTGTTCTTCACATGTCCCATGTCAGGTGTGGAACCTCCTCCTGATGGGTGTGAATGCCCTAGTGTCTAGCTCCTCTGCTGGCTCAACAGCTCCTCACCCTGGGTCGCCTTGTCTAGGGTCTTACATCTGGCTGCTTTATCTCTCTGCAGCTCACACCTGGGTTTTGGCAACTCATCTCTGACTTGCTCTTTGATAACTCATCTACTTAAGACATCTGTTTTGATTACTATTAGGAGAAGTCATGATGAGCATAACCATATTTTTAACAGTATCTTATCTATGTTAGATCTGACAATAAAAAAATAAGCCTACAACTACTGGTAGAGTTCTGAACCTTAACAGAATATTCTCAAGCTAACCAAGAATAGGGACAAATGTGCATTTTTTACTGGAGTTTCTGTCCACAACTAAAATGAACTACATATCCTCTTGGAAAGATATATTTGAAGCACAGTGGATTAAAATTAAAGGCTCTGTATCAATAGAAATAACTAATCACAAATAATTAAAGACTTAATAACTTAAAATACAACCTGATTTAGTAGCACCTGTATTTAGAGATCATTATATATTTGGTTGAAAACCCCTCACATTTTATTAAGCTATTATTTTAGTAGTACAAAGCATGTCTGATTGTCTAAGATTTTTAACTTGTAATTCCTCTGTGGCATCTAGATTTCCCCAAGGTACAGTCACATTTCTGAAATGTTTTCCGCTAGATCAAAGCCAGAGATAAAATTTCAATTACATTAATGAAATGAACTATTCATACGAAACTAATCTTTCTCTAAAAACATCTTCAAATAAAACATCATTTTTGAAAGGCAGATAAACTCAATTTATTGACTTGGTTGTGAATTTTGTCAAGATTTATTCTGTCAACATCCTTGCACTTCTCCAACATACAATGATCAATAGTTGAGTGGGAAAAGACTGTCCTATAAATTGTTGCCAGTTACACAAACATGAGGCTGTAAAAGCTGCCCACTAATTACTTGCAATGTAGGACACAGAACAGTGGTTCTGATGAAGTCCCTCACTCAAGTGAACAATGCAGTAAGCACCATTTAAAAACAGGACACAAATGACCTGTCTTGACATTCTTGTCCAAATTCGGATGCTCCAACACAGAGGGACCTCTCATGCATGGCAAAACTTCCGCATGGGTATGTACATGATGCATTGCCCTCGAGGAGGGCCAGTCCTGCCACCAGGGCTTAGTCACGTCCTGTGGCCTGTAACAGCCCATGTGGCAGTACCTGGGAGCGGCCTAACTGAAAGTCACTTAACATTTACAAAGACAACCTAAGCACAACCAGTCTGCACCCTTGACATTCCTAGTTAGAAAAGACACTCTTGCTTTCATTAAAAAAAAACTAAGGCTACGTAAGTTCTGATGCCTCTTCCTAATGTGCTTATTTTCAGATCCGAACACCTGTCTCAACTTCCACTTAATTATAATGAATCTATAATTAAGAATCTGTTAGAATTTCCAGAATACATTCAGTTTTGAGGAAATAGCATGAACATATTTTTAAATTCCAACATCCTACAACTCAAAACTAAAATGAATGCATAAAGCAGCTTTTTCAGTGTTTCCAAATACTAGTCCTCGATTCCTCTCCTCTCGCCTCCTGTGTAGTTTTTCTGAAAAGCATGCACCTATTTCCTTGCATCACTTCTATCTTAGCCCAAGCCTCCTCCTCTTCCATCTGAACCCTAACATCCCCCATCTCTCTGTCACACCTAGTCTCCACAATCTCTCTGTCCCAGCTCTAGTCTCCACCATCTCTTCTGTCCCCACCCTAGTCTCCATCATCTCTCTGTCCCCATCCTACTCTCCATCATCTCTCTGTCCTCACCATCTCTCTGTCCCCACTCCAGGCTCCATCATCCCTTCTGTCCCAGCTCGAGTCTCCATCACCTCTGTGTCCCAGCCCTGGTCTCTAGCACCTCTTTCATCCCACTCTTGTGTCTACCTTCCTTCCTATTCCAACTCTAGCTTTCGTCTCTTCGGTCATCCTAGTCCAACCCATTATCATCTTCCTAGGGGCCTCTTTTCAGAACATACTTACTGATCTTCATCTTTTTGTTCTTGCCTTCCTGCAACCCTTCCTCCATATTAGAAAGACCTTGTTACACATCGGCGAGTTTGTGTTCCTTACTTGTAGAGCATCCTGTTTCCCATTGCTCCTCAAGTTCAAACCCAGCTTCTCGCTCTGGCTGCAAAGCCCTGTTAGACTTGTCTCTGGCCCCTTCTCACCCTGTGAGCCCGAGTCCCTGCAGTGGCCTCCAGCTTGCCCATCACTTCACCACATTGCTCTTTCTGGTCCTCACACATGGCAGCCCTGTCCTTAGAGTGTGTACCCAGCCATGCACTGTCCGCGTGACCTCTGCGTGACCTCTGCATGCCCAGGTGCCTCTAATTACTCAGAACACAATCCCTTTGTCACTCTTTTAACAAAGCTCTCCATCTCCACCCAATCTAAAGCAGGCGAGAGTGAATCTCTCCGCCATCCATGATTCCAACTCTCCCAGCCTCCCAGCCATCCTCTCCCCGTCCTCTGTCGTGCACATGTCCAGCCTGCCTGGTCACAGGATCACATGAGGTCAGAGGCTGTCAGTCAGTGCCACAGCTGCTTAAAATAAAGACGGGCACAAAGAGCTCAAAAATTAGTACAAAATGATGAAGAGTTAAATGTCCTTGGATCTGATAGTCTAGAGGAATATCAGGATGTCTGTTTTCTTTCTCTAGCATTACTTATAATTTTAAATGGACAGTCATGTGCCACATAATGACAGTTTGGTCAATGTGGGGCAGCGTATACCACAGTGGTCTCCTGAGATCTTACAGGCCCGTGATGTTATGGCCGTGTTTCAGAACACTCTGTGATGTCCACACAATGCCCATGCCACCTACCAACACGTCTCTCGAGATGTGTGCCTGCTGTTACGGGAACCATGACTGCTGTGGTTATGTGACACCTCCAGATGGGAAGCTTGAATGAAATTTCCCAAAACCTGTTTGACCTCCAGACAATTTCTTCTTCAGGAGAAGCTCAGGATCTCACACAGAGATTGATCAATTTAGAAAACACTGATGTGTGAACATCTATGAATATAGATCTAAGAAGGACGTTCAGCCTTCTTCTAAATAAACAGGCAAGGGGAAAAAAACAAGTTCAGCTCAAGTTTTTTGTTTGAATGCTTGTTTTCATTTTTCACCGAGGTAATTGGATTTCAGGTCTAAGTCTGCTAATAACTATTTGTATTGACATTTGACAAACCATTTTAATTCTCTATGCTCATTTCCTCTGTTTTAGAGAGTATTTTATATGAATTCTTTTGATTTCATGTGTTTTTGAGTTTCCCTTTCATAAATCCCAGTAATGAAGTGGAGCAAGGATTCTTTGAGGTAAAATGAGAAATTTTATAGGACCAAATGTAACAGCCAAGATAAGCAGAGCTGTCACGTGGCAGAGGCCCTGGCAGCGGAGGAACACCTCCTGCTCTGCTTGCAGCCAGGAGGCCTTCAGACTCCACTCAGGTGCCAGCTGCCCATGGGCATCACCCACCCCCTGCACCCAGCTGAGCCTGGGTCCTAACTGCATCAGCTTCTGTCGCAGCTTTGACACTATCTGAGTTTTATAAAAATAAGCATCTGGCATTTGAAGACAATCACATGACGGGTGCTTCAAAGAGTTCCTGGCCAGTAGAAGGCCCTCGGTAAGTTTCTGTGGGGAAACAGGGATTTACAAAAGTACTTCACAGGAAACAGCTATTTAATTCTCTATCATGACCAACATCAAAGTACCTAGGAATTCATATTCCAATCACATTGAGATCAGAGTCTGAAAATTCCTCCCAAGTCTGCTCAATTTTGTGTTTGTTCAAATATAATAATTATTTTAAACACATAATCTCAAGATGAATATACATGCACACCAGCAAAAATGCTAATTGAAATAAAATAATTAGGCACTATTAAGCTCTCCTTTCATGCATGCCTAATGACAATTTTAAGAGTGTCTTCACTGAGGTGCACCCTGTTAGTGAAATCCACATGCCTTTCCTTTCCCCCTAAAACTCTTTGTTCCCTGAGTTCTTTCCAGGGGAGAGTTCACATCAGGACAATGAGCTCGTGGGCAGCGTTTCCCTCATGAAAATCTCCCCGTTGGCTCTGATCAGGAGCTGAGTGTTGGACACATCAAGAAATGGCCGCATAGTGAACAGACGGCATCGTTTAGAGTTAAGAGTTGTCGGTGTCTCACAAATGCATTCATTACTCAGAAGAAAACCACTTTATCTGGAGGCTGCACATTGATGAGAGGATAGATTTTTCACCAAAGAATGTGAAAATTACATTTTAAAAAACCCTGAAGTTCTGAGAGAATTCTGTTCTCAGCTCTGTGCTTCTGGGGGAGCTGCCCAGAGGGTGGTAGCCTACTGCATGTCAGGTGGCTCCGTCTGCCGACTTCTGGAATTATTAGCAGCACTTGCAAGTTCGTCTGCACCGTGCAGACAAATGAGTCTGGGGATTGCCCGGACATTGACCAGAGCCATGTTAAAATTCCACGAGAAAAGACCCAGGGGTCCCTTGTAAATGTGTTCTTAAGGTGCTGAACCCCATGATGTGGAGGGTTAGGTCCAGGTTTGAGAATGGGTAAGAGCAACCTGTGTGGTCCCCCTGCATGGTTACTGCCGGGTGGACAGCCCGGTGCCCTGTTGTGTCTCATGGTGCTGCTCATGGGTCTTCCTTCCAAATGGGCTGAGAAACGGACGTCTCTCCTGGCAGAGGGTAGGTTCACAATGTTAATGCATTTCCTGTCAAGAAGAGAGAGGCAGGCCTCCACGCACCATTCTTGGATGTGGTGCAACACAGAATGACTGGAATCTTCCCAGTCGCAAGTGAGGACGTGCAACTCCCTCCTGTCAGACTGGCTGCCGCTCCCGGAGATGGAGAAGGGCCCACCACCCGAAAGCCAGGAACAGCAAAGCCCTTCCGACACCATTCAGAATCTCTTGTGATATTTCTGCTGCCCTCTCCTGCACCTGCTCATGGTCTCCCTGGGCTTTGTCTCTCTGTCCCACTGTCTGCCCTAGAGGAGCCCCACATATTCAGCAGCAGGTGTGCTAGGTGAGCACCCTGTACTATGTGAAGGTGAGGATGCCCTGTCCCTTAGGGCTATTCACCAGCCAATCTGTGAAAAGCAAACACTTGCAAATTCGGCCACAGAGGCTAGGTCAGGTGGGAAAAAAGCACTGTGCTCCACTACATCCAGTTCCTGGATTCCTCCCCTGCCTGATTCCCCTCCAGAGCACACTGGATTATGAACTTAATTTTAAATACAAGAAATGATATTACTTGCTCAAAGAGTTTATGCTCAAAATAGTTGTCTGGTCCCTTTATCTACATGCTCTCAATTGAACAATTTTAAAGTCCCTCTCTCAATTTTCTTCATCATATCACAGTTTAAAAACTGTTTGTTATTCCAAATGGGAATCCACATTTCTCTCTTGCACAGTGTTACTATTTTTCTCTGAACTACTTTTTTGTTTTCTTATTTCTGAAGCAAAATCATTCTAGGATGGAAAAAGAAAGAAAGAAAGGAAAGCAGCCCAGCAACATTACCAATCTGAGGGTTTGAAAGGGTCTAAGATTTCAAGAACTGGCAGGGAAATTGAGATTCAAGGACCTGGAGCACTACAGATTCATGACTGTGTTCCAAGTGGAAACAAAAACATTAGACATCGAAAGGCTTCTGCAATCTAAAAAAGGATTCTGCTTTCCATTTTCCATCTGATCCAGATTAGAAGTTCCCTTCTTCCATTAAAGAGAACAGGATAGCCAACCTTTACCGTTATAAACAAGTGCGGAAAAGTATATATGGGGAATCTAATAAGAGAACCCATTTGCATACATACCCAAATTGGATTTGAGAATTCCTTCAGTAAACTCACTTAAACATGAATATACATTGATAATTGAGGAACATAAGCAATGATTACTATTCATACCTCAGTGTCCCTTGCGAGGGTTAATACTACCATGTAGTGAGGACTTGGAATTTGATGGTATTTTGTCTGAATTTCTCTGAGGTTTTAAAGCAACTTCCCTCTAGAGAGGAAGTACCAAATGTCTCATTGCTTCTTGCTTCTCTTAACTTTCTAGGAAAATAAACAGTGAAAATAATAGGGACTTTTAATCCAGAATTTTTTGTTCATACTGGAATTTCAAACTTTATTCTACATGTTGATATTTTTGCATTTTGCCATTACACCATTGCTTTCTATTTTTTGTTTTGAGCTTTTCTATGCTAAAGTATTATTTAAAGTAACCAGGATTTCATCCTTATTGCAAATAATTTATCATGTCCAATTTTTTAATATTACATCACATTTAAATATAAACATATCTTGCTAATTGTTTATAAACACTGTCCTATTTTCTGCTATAATAAAACCTTCTCATTCATATTTAGATTTATTTTCAATTAATGGCTCTTTTTATTCACCCTGAGTGGTAATTAATTTCTTTTTTTTATTGATCTGATGAAAATTTAAACAATAAATTCCTCCAAAAACAGTAGAAGTGTGACCCGTGTGAGGGTGGCTATGTGGGGACCTGGCTCTGTTGTGCTGGCTTCTCTTCTGTCCTGGGGCTCAGGTGCATCTTTAAAGACCATGGCCAGGGTGCTCCTCCCACGGTGAAGCAGAGGAGAGAACACACAGTGCGACTGCGCCCCAGCCGCAGAGCTCGCGTGGAGTCCCCTGCATCCCACAGTCACACCCTGTTCTGCAGGCGTCGGATTGGCTTCTACCAGGGTTGCATGGCGGTGGCCTCGCTGCACCACACACCCACACTCCACGTGATAACCTGATGCATCTCACTTCCAGTTTAGGGTTTCGCCACTCATTCCCTGCTGGTCTTTGAATCCATGCTTTAGGCAGGCTGCCATGGCATCTGATTAAACAGTGACTTTGATATTTAGCTCCTCACATGGTCCTAGCAAAGCACTTAATGCTCCCAGCCTGGGAAACCACAGCCCAGGTTTCCCAGAACCAGATGCCAGTGGTCTCCCTGGTGCCCTGGGGCACTGGGAGCTGTGGCCTCTCTGCATGGTCCACCCCGGCCACAGAGTCATGCCACATGGCACTAACCTAAGAAAAATGCCCAGCCTTGAAACTCAAAGTTCAGTTTCCACTGAAGGCAAGTCCCTGTGGCATTGCTGGAAGGTTAGAAACCACGGTAAGTCTTACCTTGTGAGTTGGGAGGGTTTGCACATTTGTTTTCCCTGTTTCAAAGCACTTTTAATTTCCCTCCTGCTTTATTGATTATGTGGGTGTTTATCTGTCCAACCATCTGTGGTGTTTTTCACATGTATCAGCAGGTTGTATTTCATTTATTACTTATTTATTTGAGAATTCCTCCCAGACCCTCTGCTCTTACATTCCTCTGTACTCTGACTCCCCAGGCTGTCAGCTATGACTCCTCCTCTCCTCTCTAGGGTGGGTCCCTGTCTACAGACAGGGATTGGGCCCAAACTGTGTACAGGGAATGTGTCAATCACACCTCTGCAATGACACCCTAGTACTTGCCCTGGTGCCAAGGAGTCAGGTAGGCTTGCTGGCCTGGAGATACTCAGGGAACTGCCCCGTGTCCACACCTGGAAGCAACCAGCCCTGGCTCCGTGGGAGAGGGAAGGGAAAGCTTCCGTTCAGGAACCCTCTCGAAGGCAGCACGGGGTCTCTTTCCTTGGCATACTCAAGTGTACCCTTCCCTTATAATAAATGCAAACGTGAGTAAATAGGTTTCCCAAAGTTCTGTGAGTCTTTTAGTCAATTACAGACTGTGGTTTGGGAAACCTGGGACTTGCAGAGATGCTAGAGTTGGGGACTGTCCTCACCTCCCAGTGTGACCAACTTGCCTCTAGCACCTGTGTACATCAATTCTCCATTCTTTCTATAGGAATTTGATGACTTGCTTAGTCCACATTCTCTCTGTGGGTCTAATTGGAGTTTTAACCCTTCTCTAGTTTTTATTAACATTTTTTGCCATTGTTTGCTGGTTTTTTTCCTCTAATTTTTAAGGTATCTTTCTTATATTATCTCTGTAAACCACCTCATATCTTTTGAAATTTTAGAACTTTTTTTTCTACATTTGTTGTCGTGCTGTTGGGTTATTATGAGTTTATTTCTATTTGTTTGTTTTGGCCTATTTTGCTTTATGGACATTCTTCAAATATCTGTAAGCTGGGCTACCTGATTGCATCTCACATGTGGCATTAACACACTGACTAAAATCCATGATCGACAAGGCAGTTTTTCAGTTTGGGGCCTCACTTTAGGAAGATCTGGGAGGACTCAGCTCTGTCCCTGTGGGAATCCCAAATATCTGCATGCAAAGGTATTTTCTGAGGGGAGAGATAGTTGCTTTAAAGCAGAGACCTCCACTCTCTGCATCAGGTGACGGGGATTTTCTAGGAGAACCTAGAGCAGGTTTTTGCCTTGCGTATTAATTCTAAGCCCCACTTTTCCCTGTAAAGAAAGAGCTAGAGTGGAATGATTCGGCACAGTGGTGCTATTGCAGCTGGATTGTTGAAGCATATTGAAATCATTCATATTTATTCAAAGATATCTGACCTATACCAAATCAGTCACTACAGGAGACGTGAGCTGCTGCAATAACCTTGGTGAATCATGATCAGAATTTAGGAAATAAACAGACCTGCTGATTTCTAAGAGAGAATGAAATTCAGCACAAAGACAAAATACATATTTAAAATTCTGCAGTCTGAGTATTTTATTCTATTCTTTCTTACTACCTTTTAAACTGTTTTAAAAGTCCTTTGAGGATATTCATATTTAAATTTTGACTATTTTATGTGACAACTAAATAAGTAATTTAAAGTTTTCTTTCAGGCAATATTACCCTACCATTCTCAAATGCACTAAAGTTGGCAAAAATTTAAAAAAAGAAAAAAAAAAAGTTCTGTGAGAGAAAACATAACAAATGCCTTATCCTCAATCAGGTGCTTTACATGAGGTCACCCCCGCCTCAGTGGCAAGGTTGAGACAATTCCCGCCACAGGTGTTTATTCTAGTGTGGACAAAGAGAAAGCTGGCCTGCAATGAGATCCCCAGCCTGTGTTAGATACAAAGATTCAAAGGATGGTCATTGAAGGAAAACATCTGCTCACATTATTCTCACAGTCTATGATCAGAGGAAACATTGACCAATTATTCCCGAATAGATTAGCATAGATAAAACTTACTTAACCCTTACAAATATCCTTTCATCAGATGGATGAATCTTTTCAACGGGGAAGAAAATTAGATTGCAACGACTGTTCATTTCCTCAGCTGCACCCTGGGCCAGGCCTACACTGAGCCGTGGGGATCTGAGACAGATTGAAGCAGCGTGCACCTCCATCTGGAATGACTGCCTCTGTCCCAAGTGATGTCCATTTCTGTATGAGGACGTGCCCCCAGGACCCAACACTGAATGACAGAACTAGATCTGAGGTTCTGAGGACATAGAAACATTTAAGAACAACATAGTCGGTCTCCAAGATAACATCACAGATAACCGTGTTTGAAATGATCGCCGAGACAGTCTTGAAGTCTTAATAGAATTCTGGATCAGTGGGAGTTTCTGTAGACTGCGGGAAACCCCCATCATCTGCAGGCACAGGGGCACCTGCTCCTGGGTCAGAGGTGATGGAGAGCATGCGCCTCCCTGGGCCTCCACACCAGGCCTGGGTGCTGCACCCGCACAGGCTCAGCGGCCATGGCCTCCTCCTCAGTCACTAACCTCATGTCACTGGCCGCTGGTTTTCTGCCCCCGGGAAATGCATAGGCAGACCTACAGTTTCCAAACGCTGGGGTATCTGAGTATCTACTCTTGATCTGTGACAGCCACTCCACCCAGGGCTCTCTCGCTGCCCCCTCCCCCAGCCCCTCCCTCGGCTCGCTCCTTCCTCCTCCTCTCCTCTCGCCTAGTCTTTTCCTTCAAACCCTTTAACCAGGGTAGGATGTTTACAGGGATTCTGGGAATTGAAATGCCCTACGTAGCTCGTTCTAATAATTACATATCCACGTAATCTGCGCATTGATCAGTGTGATTTGAAAACCGTAGTACACCTTCGGGTTAGAAACTGGAACTTATGGCTTGGGTTCAGACATCAGCCAGCAGAGTCCGAGTCCGTACCAGGTAGTGCCGGGTCAAACGGAGCAGAGCCAGGCCCGCCTCCCCAGCATGGTAACAATGGAGCAGGAGACAGTGCCGGGCGCCACGGAGACAAGGAGCGAGTGCTGCAGGAGGGCCAGAGAGGACAGGCGACTCGGTAGCTGCCCTGGAGGTGGCAAGCTGGGCTGCTGGGGACCCTGGTGCGGGAAAGCTGAGTGGGCAGGGCAGTGTGCAGCCACAGGCCCTGGAGCTCCGCCCCGGCCCCGAGGGCGAAGGGCAGAGTGCCCTGTGCAGGCCCGGAGGAGGGCGCCCAGGGAGAAGGCCTGCCTCCCCTGCCTCCTGCCTCCAGCACCCAGGCCGCGTGTGCTCAGAAACAGGCGCTGGCAGGTGATTGGGCCAGGTCCCCATGCTGGGCTCGAGAGCAGGAGCACTTCTGTCGGGTGAACTCCGGCCATTCGGGATCTCACTATTCTGCGGCCCAGGTTGTATGGGATTAACAGGATAAATGTAGAACATGTCCTTGTTTTTTTTTTTCTAACCAGTTTTCAAAACCAGGATGATCTTTCCCATATTAGAACTTATTTTGTTTACTTCACAGTTGGTTTAAAAATGTGGATCCGGGCGCGGTGGTGCACGCCTATAATCCTAGCACTTGGGAGGCTGAGACAGGAGGATTGTGAGTTCAAAGCCAGCCTCAGCGACAGTGAGGTGCTAAGCAGCTCAGTGAGACCCTGTCTCTACATAAAACACAAAATAGGGCTGGGGATGTGGCTCAGTGGTCAAGTGCCCCTGAGTTCAATCTCTGGTACAAAAAAAAAAAAAAAAAAAAAAGAGAAAGGCATTCGGCACTTGAAAACACTTTGTATTTCTCTCCGTGTACCTTGACTAATGGCTTTTTGTCCAAATAAAAAGCTGGCCTATGGACAAGTTAAGAATTTAGAAGAAACTTATCATCAAATATCATATTTTATCAACTTTAAGTTAGGTAAGCAAATATCATGACTTAAAATGAAAGAGAATGTACAGTCATCTTCTCTTAGAAGGTAAATTAATATTTCATATAAGCTTTCAGCTCCTCTCATTAGCTTTAAACTTCCTTTCTGCATGGATATGTCGGGTATCTCCTTTATGAATATTATAAAAAATTCATATGATTGCTAGATTTAAAATTACAAAGGCTGTGCACACATGTGCTAGCTCATTTAATATATCAGCTTGACTAGGCCATGGTGCCCAGATAATTGCTCAAACATTATTCTGAGGTGTTTCAGTAAGATGAACATTCAAATCTGTGGACTTTAGGTAAAGCAGATTGCCTTCCATAATGTGAGTGGGCCCTGTCCAATCAGTTGAAGACTTGGACAGAATAGATAGGACCTCCCTGAGCAAGAGCAACCCTGCCAGAAAATGGTCTTTGGACTTAAAATGTAACTCTTGTCTGAGTCACCGGCCCACCAACCCACCTTACAAATCTTGAACTTGACAAACCTCCAAAGATTTTTTAGCTAATTCCTTACAATTAACTTCTTTGTATTCATGATTTTAACGGGATCCATTTCTCTGGAGAACTCTGACCAATACAGCACAATAGAGTTTTATGTCACCTGCTTTAAATGCACCAGTTGGCTTTAATTTTTATTATTATTGTTTTTGTTGTTGTTGTTGTTATTTGGGCTTCCAGGTATGATTTCTTTGAAGACATTGATAAAATGATAAAGGTTTTTGAAGTCAGGCCCCTGCAGTGTCGTAGGGTATGCGTGAGACACTGGGAGTGAAACCATCCATGTAACCATGCACTTCAGGATCAAATCAATGATTCCATAAGAGTGAAGAATCATCGTTGCATTTGCAAATGTGCATCAGGCCTCACATTCCTAGAATCCAGTGTGATCCCATCACCAGGCACGATCTCACAGGGTGGCATTTAGAGAGTTCCACAGCCACCCTAGCACAGCCCCTCCTGAGGTGTGTGAGTCTCCTGGGGCTGATGAGTGCAAGCAGCCAAGACCCACTCCCGGGTTCGCCTGAGGTCTGGATCCAAACTCAAGGCGCACGCAGGGCTGGCTTCCCTGCAGGCCTCCCCCTGGGCATAGTGATGGCCATTTCTGAAGGTGTCTGTGTCCCACTCTTATTCTGAAGGGCAGGTCATGTTGGATTTTGCCCCCCCCCACCATCTCCTGTTGACTTTATCTCCTCTTTGGAGGCCACATGTCCGTCCTCTGCAGTCCTACGGGCCAGGCTTCAATGTGCTCCTGGCACCATATGGCACTATCCCTGACAGCATGAAGTGGAGGTCACTGCATCAGAAGAGGCAGGCAGCATCTTTTGACACCATTCTCCCAGAGGGCATGGTGCTACTTAGCCACCCTCTCTTCAGGTGACACAGGCCAACCTTGGGTTGTAGTAACACTTCAACATTAAAATGAAACTATGATGCTTTCTCTTTGAAAAACATTCACGTTGTACACATGAATAGTGAAAGAGTGGTCGTGCGGTATGACGTCGTGCTGTATGACGTCAACAGCGCGACCTGTTGCTTCCAGCCTGTGCAGCCCCACAGGATGACGTCACAGTGCCTCAGCCCACGCAGGTCGGTGCTGAGCACCTTGAGCACATCGAAATCCGAATCACGTATGCATTTTTGTTCTCTTAGTGTTGCTATTCCATGGAGAGTTTACGGGATGGTCACATATTTTTAAAATGAAAATTTAAAACATATGTTACTTCTTCATTCATTCATTTAATAAATACACACTAAACTGCTGTAGGAGATGCCGGAAGCTCATCTGAAGAACAAGACTGCCACTGGAACAGACAAGAAGCTGTGTGTGCACAAGCTAGGGGGCAAAGGGGACAGGAGAGCAAACCCTCCCATGAGCACGGCCCACCGCATTGGAAAACGCTGCCGAGGAGAGGTGCTAGCCCTGGGGACTGAGCTGTGATCAAGGTGACACAGACACGACTAGATCCCGACTGGGTGAGACGTGACACTACTCCCGGTGGTGGGAGAGGCGTCAGGTTGACCGTCCCTGGAGGTGCCTGCACCTGGCGGAGATGGAATGGTGGAGGTGGTGGAGCACCAGGCCTGAGCCGCTGCTGGTGCACAAAGGAGCTGCAGAAGGGGTGGCGCGCATCCCACCAAGGCTCGTAGGTCATGCTGCTGGTGTTCATTCTCCTAGCAGGCAGGGAAGGTCCTCTCGTCTCACATGGACAGATGGGGTAGGGCACGGTCCCGTTTGTGTTTGGCAGAGACCAGCCTTGGGCACAGTGTGTTTGTGGGAACAGGTACCGTGTGTTTGGACTGATTCTGGTGGCTGACATTAAAATCCAGGTGAGACAATATAATCATTCGGATTAGGAGATATACACAGAAGTTCTCCCCACTACATGTGCATAAAATCTGTGTGTATGGGTGTGTGTGTAAGGGCATTTTCAGAATCAACTGGAGAATTCCAGTACGCAGGTCAGTAGATAGATCTAGAAATCAGAGGCGAGGTCTGACACAGAGACTTGGGTCTGTGAACTACATGAATTCATAATTGCTCACTAAATCATGGGTATGGTGGTGACCTCAGAAGGAAAGAATGAGAGGATTGAGAACCAAGCCTTGGATTCTGAGGGAAAACATAACTTTCCCATCTTAAGTCTCACCCAGGAAGAACAATCATTGTACCCAAGGCTCCTTGAGAAGATTCTAGGAAACTGTGCAGATGGAGGAAGACATAGAGCAGGGTCTGGGGACAGGAGGAGGAAGCAGGTGAACTTTGTCACATGGCCTGGGGTAGGTGGGTGTGCTCAGGTGACCTAGGGGTCCGGGATCTTCAAAGGTGGCTTGGAAACCAGCCGAAGGGAAGGGAGCCTGGGGTGACGCTCCTCCACATGTTCCTGGAGGTGGCGGGAGGGGGAACCGACCAGGGTATTACCTGAACCTGGGTGAAATGGCCTGGAAATATGAGATTTTAGGTTATTTGGGGACTTCATAGATCCATTGATAAAGAAAACAAAATAATACCCCAAATCTCTGTGGAACACTAACAATATTCAGATATTACATTCTATGCAAAACTGCACAGCTGCTCAAGCTATGCAGTGGGTAAATTGATATGTAAAACTGGTTTGTAGTTCTCAAGAACTTCCTGCCTAGATTGGTGACCTTCTGAGGTCCTGAGTACCTCATTAGAGGGTTGGAGGTGCACATTGGTGATCATCTGTGGGATATTGCTCCTGCATTAGATGAGGGGTCTTGAGAATCTTCTGGAAGAGACGTGTGATCTGGTGTCTGCTCACCCCCCAACTGCTCTTTCTACTCTTGCTCCAATCCTGAGCTCGAGCACAGCCCATGCCGACCACCGCAGCGCTTCTGCTGCTTGATAGTGGTCCCTGGACTTGGCAGCAGCTGGCTCCACTCTGGTTTTCTCCCCCAGATAATCTTTGCAGGGCTCCCTGTGGGCATCAGGCACAACTCGAACAGCCCCACACTCAGACATGCCTCGCTGCACCGTGGCTTGCCACACCCGGGTTCTAGCTACACTCACTCGTCTTCCTCCCTTAGCACCTAACTTCCACGAGAACAAACACTTCATCACTTAGTCCCCAGAGCCTAAAAAGTTGAATAGTGCTAATAAATGATCAAATAAATATTTATTAAACAAATGGGTTTGCTCTATTTTTAAAATTCAATAACACCAGGTAAACATACCACACGAAGCTATTAACCCAGAGAGACTGATGCTCTATACTGGACATGGTGTAAGCCACAAGCTCACAGCCCAGGGTTCCACGAGTGGCAGTGCCACAGCTGTGCTCTGCATCCTGCTATTTCCATTTCTCAGCTGTGCTGAAGCACAGAGGAAAGTGTGTGCACATACTCTGCCCTCCTGGACCCGGGAGTGCTGTCGTTGGTGAGGCAGAGGAAACGTGTTCTAAGAGAGGGGAAGCCAACATGGAGGCCAAGGAGAGTCCACTCAGCACAAACACATGGAGGAGCACTGTGGCCAGGCACCGAGGAAGTCCTGCAGGGCCAGGCAGGTCCTGAGGTCCTGAGTGCCTCATTAGAGGGTTGGAGGTGCACATGCAATGACCCTCTGCAGGGTCTGGAGGTGAAGGAGCAGGGGTCACCCAGAGGCAGGCCTTGGAGCCCACCCCGGGGAGGCACACAGTGTCCGTGTCTCTGCACCAGAGCCCTGCTCATGCACATTTCGTGAGTTTTTCCTTAGTGGTTAAAGAGACCTGTTGTGAACCGCTTGTTCCCTCTTATTCAATGTCTTCTCGACATGCTCAGGCTGTCAAAGGGGCTTTGAGATGCTTCTGCATGTTCAAATCTTTAAAAAACAAACAAACAAAAAATAGATTCCATATATATTAGCCAAATGGTGAAACAGATGTTCAGGAATAGAGATGCTCAGGGAGGTGATTTCAATGCCAAAGAGCATCTCACTGCCCCTTTAACAGGAATATCCTTCAAAATTGCAGCGTGAGAGCACTCAGGGAGAGTGTCCTTTGTCAATGAGCAAGGCAGATGAGTCCTTCGCTTGTGTAATGACAAGAGCCTGTTGCCTTGAACACAGTAGGCATTCAATAAACTTGACTGAATGAAGAAATTACATATACGCAAAGAATGGTAGAGGAAATGTATTCATAAAGTTCAATCAAAATGCACACGTGCCTCTTATCATGTCAGGCTAAACTACATGAGTGCACGTGTATGCCTGCAGTTTTCTGTGTGTGCATCTGTGTGCCCCTGTGAGTGTGTGTTTGTGTGTGTCCTAACTATACAGAAACCTCAGTTCTTCCATTAGTGAGAGTTAGGGTGAACTCCCGGGCAAATGCTAAACTGGACCGAGATGTGAGAGTAGGAGCTAAACAGGTCTTTTCCAGGTAACTTGGGACTACTGGTCATCCTAGTGAGAAAAAGCATGAATAGGACAGATGAATTCATTTTTATACATCATGGAAACAAATATAATAGAATTGCAATCAAGTTATTCCTTCTAAATATTTCCTTGCAAACTTTTATTTTCTTTTTGGGTACCAGGGATTAAACTCAGGGGTACTCAACCACTGAGCCACATCCCCAGCCCTATCGTATATATTATGTAGGGACAGGGTCTCACTGAATTGCTTAGCGCCTCGCTGTTGCTGAGGCTGGATCTGAACTTGCGATTCTATTGTCTCAGCCTCCCTAAGTGCTGGGATTACAGGCTTGCGCCACTGCGCCCGGCTCCTTGCAAACTTTTAAATATCTCAAGATCTATCCTCAAAATTAAACTTATAAAGGTATTAATTGATAAACTGCCATCAAAAGTCAAAATAGAAAATTTCTCAAGTCCACTGAAGGTATTCTCAGAATTTAAAGAAACTACAAATAGTCAATGTTAGTTTACTTAATTGATTAGCTTGCTCAGTTTGATTTCAAAAACAACCTGAAAGAAGTTATGCTTCTTCAGTTTGCAGAGGGTGAATTTTGTGGGGACTTAGCTTCCTCCCTTTCTTTGCTCACAGTTGGCTCCTACTAGCCTGCTCTGTCACCCACCATGATGTCTTGGGAGCACCCCTTCCCAGGAGCTAACTCGGTGACTGCCCCTCGGCAGGGAGGCAGAGCACAGGCCCTGACTCTCATGGTTTGCTATTGACATAAAGTTTTGCTTAACACGATGGGGATCTTTTGAAGATTTCATTGATGTAATTGCTGTTTGTTTTGCGTCTACTATGTTCATGAAGAGACTGAAGAGATTAATGTCAGTTTTTGAGAGAAGAGAGGATCATGGCCAGCCAAGGATAAAAATGACAATTTAGGTTCAGATCCTGAGCACATGGAGCATGTGAGAGGGATCAGAAATATAAGCAAATACACACACAAAAAGGCATAAGGTGATATTTATATCAAACATTAAATTACTGTCTGGTTCATTGGTTCTGAATAATTATAGAATACCTCTGTCATGAATGCCTATATGTCAATAATCAAGTCAGAAGCCAAATAATTAAATTTTTTTTTAAAAAAAATTATAACAAGGTATCATGGAATGCAATTTAAAAATGACAGAAAGCCCAGTTAGAGACGGAAGTCCACATTGGGCACAACAGGGATGCAGTCTGAGCTCCATTACCAGGTGCTTGCTCTTGGGGAAATACTTTAACCAAGTCATCCCTTGATTTCCATGAGGGTTGGCACTAGGAACCCCTGCACATGCTAGTCTTGTGAGGGACACCCAGGTCCCTTAAATAAAATGACAAAGTATTTGGACATAACCTACCCACATTCTGTTGTATATTTACATCATCTCCAGGTTACTAATCTCACACAATGGAAACACCAGGGAAGTAGTTGTTATACTGTATCATTTAGGGAATAATAACCAGAAAAATGTGGGAATACGTTCAGCAGAGATGCAATGTTTATTTCTGAAGCCTGATTGAACCTACAGTGTGGGGTCCACAGTCACCAAGGGCTGACTGTGATTCTCAGATGCATCACTGGTAAAACGTGAGCAGCAGCCACTCCCACGAGGTGTTTACCTTTGAACACCACGAAGTGGACATGCATGTGAGCAGCGTGGAGGAGCTGCATCTGCTACCTGCAGAACCTTCCGTTCAGGATGGGCTGCAGCACTCAGCACAGCTGGCCTCCAGCCATGGGGACAGTCTCCTGGGGCTGACAGAGGTGACCTCTATATGACTAAACTCCACCCCACTCCTAGAAGGCCATCTGAACTAGCCTTCCCCTCGTCTTTACCATGTTAAAACAGCACAGCGGTCTGATAAGAATTTCTAAAATACTGGTGTTAATCTAAGAAATGCGTATTTTCACATCTCTTTTTAAGAAGCAGGTTCCATGGTGGACCTGACTGGCAGCTCACACCTCCTCGGGGGAGCTGGTGTCCGTGACTGATGGGCAGGTGATACTTAAGATCAGGGAAATTAATGATGTCTTGGTGGATCAACTCCAAGTCCTTGGGTAGAAGGGAATGACAAATACTTGCACAAAGTCCCAGAGGCTCTATTTGGTAGATATACGCATACTTCACTCTCCAAAGAAATTATTAAAAAAGAATGATTTTAGAACTGTACCCTGTGATCCATAGTAGGGGCTCCAGAGGGTTGATTTATGTATTCAGAAAGTGCAATCCGTTTGGTGATGTGACTAACTGTAACTTTATCATTTCTTTTAGCAGAATTGTCATAAGGGAAAGAATTGGATTTTTAAGGAAGTTATAACTAGAGACCAATGTCATTTGAAAAAGCACAGGTGGAGCCCTCCAATATGCAGGTGGTGGGGGCTCTCAGGAAGCATCTGGGACTCAATATCTGAATTCATCATTTTCAGGAATCATAACCTCCTATTTTTATTTCCAATAGACTGAAATACAGATCTTCTTGGCAATGAGGTCGAGTGACCTCAGCAACTTCTGAGTGAAACATTCTCTGCCTCCCAGAGGAATCAGAACAGATGTCTTTTAGAAGGGAAAAAATAGCTCTTAAAGGTTAAAGCTGCTTAACAGGTAAATTTTAAAAGCGGGGTTCATGACGTGTGCTTTTGCAATGTGATTTAGTGGAAGTCTCCCTGCTCCCGCTTTCCGGTTCCAGCCTGAGTGGGCAGGTGAACGGAAGAAGCCTTGCCAATGAGGAGGCAGACCTGCCACACGACCTGAGGCAGAGGTAGTTCTAGGAATTAGAACTGACCTACAGCTAGGAGAGTGGCACATGTGGAACAGACGCACACCTAAGGGTCACGGAGGCCTGAGCTGACGTGACAGACAAGTGAAGGGACCACCTTCCTCTCAGCTTCTCCCCCTGAGTCTTGGCTGAGTGGTGTCTACCTCACAGGCTGCCCTGTGGCAACTGTGTTAGGGCACAAGGCATGCTCAACTTGAACTTGAACTTGAACTTGATGTTCATGAACATTAGTAGTTATGATGTTAGCTCATTTTAGTTCTTCAGAAGGACTGATTATCTTAGCCAAAGAACTTACTTTTTAAATATGATTTTCCCAGGAGTTCACCAGGTGTCTTCTAGTGACAGTCTGGAGTTTAGAAGCCCTAAAGGGAGGGACAGCAGGCAGAGTTCTGAGAGGTATCTGGAATTCCCTGCCCCTGCCTGTGGGCAGGACCCACCCTTGTTTCTGACCTTTGGTGCCTGCAGAGGTGAAGGGAAGTCACTCCACCATGGGGTGATGCTATAGGTGGAGGGATTTTCTAATCACATGCCCCAGAGTCAAGAGTTTATTCAGGGAGGCTGACCTAATCAGAGGAGCCCTCACCTGCTTCAGGTCAGAGGAAGAAGTGAAAGTAGCCCCCCTCCTTATTTGGTTTTGGCTGGTGCTTTGTAGCTGGACAAAAAGGTGGAATTCACTGGTATATTCAGCCACACATGCAGCATGATTGGGTCAATGTCATTCGGCTGCTCCTTCCTTTTCTGTCCCTTCTCCCTGCCTCATTCTCCTTCCTCTGCTCCACTGGTGTCCCCTCTATTTTCCTGCCCACCCCCTTTTAGTCCCTTACTTTGCTCCAACTTCCACATATGGGAGAAGACATTGGACCCTTGACTTATTTCGCTTAGCGATGTATAACTGCAATGCACTAATGAAAACCTAAAAAAAGTGGCGCCCTCCTGCTGCTGGCCTTGGAGACACCTCCTGGGGGGAGGGCAGTGTGGGACCGAGCAGCAGCAGCCTTTGGAAGCTGAGGAACTGAATTCTACCAACAGCAATCTTAAGTTCAAAGAGCGTCCTGAGCCTCAGTGGAGATGGCAGCCCAGAGCACACCCCAGCTGGGCCCCACAAGCCCTGGGAAAGGACGGGAGCGTTGTGCCCACTCTCCCACCCAGGGGCTGCCGGCCGCCCAAGCACGCTGCTCTCAGCGGCAGCAGTGTGTGGCTGTCTGCAGCCAGTGAGAGAAAATGAGCGCTTCTCACTGTCCAGCCTCAGTCCCCGACTACCCAGCTCAGACTCAGTTTCTTTCCATCCTAAGTGATCATGAAATTCAGTTCCATCCAGTAGCTGCCAGACACCTCTGAGCACCAGGGGACAGTGGCAGAGTTGGTGGCACGCCTTCATCCTGCCTTCTCCAGCTGGTTTGGCTTCCAGCCGTCTGCATTCTCTTTTCATAAATGAGGGCAAGGTTGTTTTCTTGGGTTTAACATGACCAAAGACAATTGTGTTTGTTCTTCACTACCCTGCACACCTTGGGTGTGGGGATGTCTCTTCCCTGCAAGCTGGTCCTGTTCTCTGATTTTTGTACCCTATCAGTGAGGTTTTTTTTCTTTATCTCTAATATACTTACTGAGAACTTGTCCTGATTTTCTTTTTGCTGTGTTTCTAGATGGGATTGATGACAAGCTGGCATTCTGCCCTGGAAAAGTGTTGCCAGAGAGAATGAGGGGCTGTTGGAGGAGAGCCCCGTCCCCGCACAAGGCTGTGTCTAATCACACGTAGGGACTACAAGAGAGGTGTGCTTGTCCACCTTCTGCAGACATGGTTGTGCTTCTCGAGCCTTTAGAAGCTAATTTATTTTCTAACCACTGAAGTTTTTAATTCAATTAGGTCTTGATTTATAGAGTTCTCATTTCATAGCACAAGCCAAAGGAGTTACTTGCTTAGGTGGTTCTAATTTAGTGTTCACCCGTGTGCTATTCCTCGTAAGTATGTACTTGGGGTGGTTTTGCAATGCTTAACTTCCTTCATCATTTTAAAGTGCAGGCAATGGCTGGAACTTGATTCTCTAGCTAGACTTTTCATGTCAAGTCCTATTATGTTGCTGGCACAGTCTTTGGACCTGATCTCTCATAATGGGGTGTTGGTTTGGGTGTTCCTGAACCACATGTGTAATAGGTCCTTAAATGTTTAGTATAGACAGCAAATTATTAGCAGTGATTTTAATGAAAAGGTGGTACTTTTTGAAAGGATGTTTATAAAGCATATATTTTTTCAGTCTAGAAATACTAAACATTGACACATGAAATGGATGGGAAATGGTAAATGAGAGGATGATTGATAGATTATTGGCATAAACATACTCCTGGCCATTATTGTAATAATGGATTTCAATGCTGATAGGTTCTGTTCTCGTATAAACTTGAGATAAACTTAGTGGAATGCCATCTTGACCCCAACATACAAGATTATAATCACTAGCTGAATACATATTGTAACTGAGGACTTAATTGAAAGATGAGAGATTAAATTATTTTGAAGGAAACCGACCTGGAAATGGTTGAGGAAAAGAAACCTGGGATGAGGGACACACGTGACTGTTGGGGATCAGGAGGAGACAGGCATGGGGAGAGAAGGACCTGGAGAAAGTCGTAGAGCAGTAGTGGTAGAAAGGAAGTCCACTGGCCAGGACAGGACGATCAGTTCTTTTACTCACATCCAAATTGAAACTTGAAGGATGGAAGGATAATTTGGACAAAAATCATATCTGTGGTACAAATAACTCCACCAATGCTCCACACAGAAAATTCAAAGTGACTCCTGGGATTATGTTGGGCAACCTGCCTACCTGCTGAGCAGGTGAGCACCCCAGACTGCCCCAGGTGGCCCACCTACCTGGGTAAGGAGGGGAAGGGGGTGCCCAGTGAGGGCTGTTGGTGGTGAGGCTCTTGTGCATGTACTCCAGAGCAGCAAGTCTTAAAGCTGATGTAATGAGAGACACTGTGCCTTAAACAGTGCCGTCAGTCTTGGGGCCCTGGTATGCTCAGGCCGTGTCTCATGGACTCCACTCAGGTACAGAGGTGACTGAGGCAACCCTTTGCATTTTCCCAGGGTGAGAATCGAGGCTGAGGTGGGTGACACAGAGCTAATACCTGGCTGTTCACATTCCTCCTGTCCCGCATGTCATGACATGTCATGATATGACATGTCCCTTCTGTCACCCTCTACATTGGTCCCTCTCTTGCTCTGAATCCTGTCTTGAAGCCGGCTTCTTAAAACTCACTCACAAGCATCCTCAGAGTGTGACTCAGTAGGGCCAAAACGCCAAGTGAACACACCCCAAAGCAAACTGAAGGACAGAAACTTAGAGGCACTCTGCACACCGAAGAAGGAAAAAATGTTTTAAAAATTATGAATTTTTAAAACATTTTGTGGTGCCGCTCTGCCACTGTCCTGGTTTGGAGATGAGGTGCCCTCCAAAACCTCAGCCAGGTGATGCGGGAATGTTCCAAGGTGAACTGACCAGACTGTGAGAGCTGTGCTCTCATCTGTGCATTGAGGCATTTGGTGATTTGAATGAACCACTGGGTGGTAACAGTAGAAAGGTGGGGCAGGGCTGGAGGAAGTAGGTCACTGGGGAGGTGTCCTTGGGGGCTCCATCTTGCCCCTGGTTCTGCTTTCTCTCTGCTTCCCGGCTGCCATTAGCTGGGTTACTTTCCTCTGCCATGCCCTCTGCCATGATACTCTGACTCGCCTCATGCCCAGAGCAAGGGAGCTGGCTGGCCATGGACTGAAACCTCTGAAACCAGGAGCCCAGACAAGTCTTCCCTCCTCTAAGTTGTGCTTGTCAGGTATTTTGGTCACAGTGACAGAAAGCTGACTAACCTATGGGCCCCAAATTTGAAGAAATGAAAATTATTTATTTGAAATACCAAACAGAAGGAGGTCTGGGGTTGGTACAGGCCATGCTCTGGTCACAGCAGGTGTCCCCTGGCCTGGCAGGTTGCAAGGCCTGAAGTCCCATGAGCCTCCGAACCTTGGGAGGAAGCTCTGAAGCTGAACACCTCAGCTGGCTCCACCAACCACATGACTTCATTTGGAGAAAGCTCAGTGTCCATAGGCTGTTTAGTGATGGGAAGAGAATCCACAGGTAGTTTTAAGCAGAGTAGTAAGCGATCCCTTTGTCTATTAATTTGTCTATTCCTTTGTCAACTGTAGGGACTAGTTTCCCTCAATGACTAAATCATTTGGTTATATAAGAACAAAAGAGGAAATTGAATTTGTCAACTTATTTCTTACTACATACTTATTTTTAGTGAAAAGCTCTATCATTTACATTTCCTTTGGTATTGTCCCTGCCAAATATTATTAATAAATGTAAATAAAATGATGAAATTCTCTTTAATGGAAAAGAAGGGACAAATCAGAAATAGTGATAGTCCTCATATTTTGGGAGAAATTGAAACATCCTTCCCTAAAAGTACTGTGCTGACATATTAAACTTCAGAACACGGACTCCACAGCCCTGTGCAGTCCAGTGTCAGCAGGGTGTGCCACAGGTGCTCTGCAGCCTCCTTTGAGGTCAATGTTTTGCCTTTTGACTACGTTGATTTGCTTAATAAATAAGGTAATGAATAAAAACCTCACATTTCCACTGGTTCTCAATGCTAATATTGAACAATAGCCAAAGAGCAAAACTTCAAAATTATTTGGTGCATAAAGAACTGCAGGGAATTTTAGAGAAGAGAGGCTGGCAACGCTGTGGACTGCGCTCTCAGGGAGGCCTGGCCTCTCCTATTCAGCCTGCTGTCTTCCTCCCTGGTAGCTGCCACAGCCTAGGGGACCTCCCCAGGTAGGGGCCAAATTCTCAGATTTCATACATAAAATCTGGACCATGGAGGAGAAGGAAGTGAGAGGGACTGAAGGAGAGCAGGCAAACGCAGGGTGGGGACAGGGAAGAGGAAGAGGAAGGAAGATTGGGCACCAAAACTCATACCAATCTCCTCATGACGCTGTCATTTAAATAACAGTAATAGCAAACGGTTGCACAGTTCTGACTGATTTGAAGAAGAAATTATAGAGACATCACAATTAATTCACAAAATAAAAACACTTGTAACATGAAAAAATGCCAAGAAGTGGTTCCATGACAAAATAGCATCTATACCTACAAAACATATGTATAGTCCTCTAGACACACAGTCACACACGATTCCAAATAAGCACACACATACACACAGTCAGGGACAGCAAAATACTGCAAGACGCAAGGGAAACAATCTCCTACTGCTGAAGCTGTAGGCTAACACATTCTTACATTCTGTCTTCAAAATTTTGCTAATGAACATTAACTACTTTTAACGAGAAGAATATTTTTAAAACACAAAGGGATATGGCAAGATTTTATAATTTAAAAGAGGAAATAACCAGAAAGTTTTTTGCCTCACTACTACTAACATCTTTGTTAGTAATTTAAAATTGAGGCCGTTAAAAAAAATGACCCCACCCCACAGGTGTTTTTCATTTGATTTTTTAAAAATTTTGTTTTTCCTGAGAAGAAAATATAATAACATCCCAACCCTTCACTGCATCTGGAAAACTGAATGAAACATAAACAACAAAGAGGCATAGCCTCTGAAGACCAAGAAGTGAGAACTAGAAAGTCTGCTGCATGGAGGAAGGTGCCAGTTGGAAGGTTCCAGCTCACTGGAGAAGCTTATTTATAAGTGCCTCTTACCCCCTCAGGACTTTTGGTGCTAGAGAGATGCTGACCCACTACTTTCTGGCTGGAGTGGTGCCAGGTGACCATGTCTGCAGATTCTCAAGAGAACTGGCCGCTGGACGCCTCACCTGATTCCATCAGTCATGGCTGTTACCTGCTTGGAAGAAGGTGCCCATGTCCTGCTGACAGAGGTCCTTCTGGTAAATTGTGCAGGATTGTGTTGGAGAGTCCAGGGCCTCCTGGGCAGAGGTGGGAGTGTGCTGAGCTTTTCCTCTTGGGCATCATGTTGACTTCACAGACTTCAATACATTTACAGTGGTACCTGGGGACTTCTTCCTTGCTGGATTTATATTTGCACTGGATTTATATTGCACTTCCTTGCTGGATTTATATCTGTGCTAGATAGCTCAGGACTGGAGCCCAGAAGAATCTCTCACTGAGAAATTTCATACCATTACTATATATCAATCTAGCCTTTATTCTGAGATCCAGACGACATTGAACTTGTGCCTCCCTCGTATCAGATGCGCTACCAGACCAGCTGCTTGTTGACAAAGAGGAGAACCCCCGAGGTCAAACGAGGTCCAGCACCACTGAGCTGGGACTGCTGGGAGCAGCGTGTCCACCTGCACTGCAGGACCTCCCTGCAGGGCCCTCCTGTCGGCAGAGTGAACGTCTGCACCCTGTGCCCTCAGGAGTGCCCACAGGAGCAGTGAACCCCGAGGCCGAAGGACACGCATTTCCTGGAAAAATCCTGGTGCTGATATTTGGTCACCCACGCCTTCTTCCCTCTACACAGAGACTGAGCAGGCACGTGGGTTAGAGACTGTCACGGGGGATAGAGGACAGCAAACCGCCTGGCCCGTCCATGTTCAGTCCACAGCATGCCCTGTGAGCTGCTGGGGCAGAGGCCCTCCCCGCAGCCTGCCCTGGCCATGGTCATGAAGAAGCAGTGGTTTAGTACTGACCGCAGTAAATACGAGCATTGGGACATCACGTTACCCATCCATATGCACAGTTGTGTGTTTCTTGTACTGGTGAAAATAAATCAATTAAAATACATATTGATGGCTTCCTATATGTCCTTTTTCTTTGTTTTGTGCAGGGAAATTCTAAAAAGAAAATGAAGATACAGTTTCTTGGTCATAAAAATGGCTCAGCCGAAGTTTTCTAGTAAGCTACTGTAAAACGGGGTGCCCGGGGCCCACGACGCACGGGCCCGGGGGCGGACTTAGAGGGAACCTCCCCGGGCGGAGGGACCGTGGAGCCGCGCCTTCAACATCGGAGCACGCGGCTCACGCGGAGGGGAGAAGAGCGGTGCCCAGAACGCGGCACCAGCAAAGGCTCCTGTGCGTGGACGAGCGGGCCGGGTTTGGAGTGGCCAGGTAGAGAAGCGTGATCTCAGGCCCAAGCCTCGAGAACTCGTGGTCAATATCACTCACACGTGTGAGGCTACCGCACTGCCCTGAGGTCTGCTCGGTGTCGCCTGGGCGGCTCTGTGGGGGCAGCCAGGTGTAGGTCCCATGGGGGACGGTGGTCCTACAGAATGGAGTCTTACCACGTCTATCTGATCTTCACAAAACCAAATCTCAGGGTGAGGATTCCTTTACAAAGGCAACTTTTAACATAGATTTGAGAGTAAAACCGGGAGGGGAGATGGAATGGGGAAAGGGTGAGCAGGGCCCAGGGGGCAGGTAGACTCGGGAGCAAAAGGGCACGTTCTCACAGAATAGCCAACACATTGTCCTCATGTGAGAACTTACCTGGCATAAAGCGGGGTGTCCACAGACCCAGAAAGTGCCCAGTATTTGACTGGGAGGATCCTGACTGCTTCGCATCAGTTGTATTTTGATATTTGTCTCTGTGAAGATGCAGTCTGCAGTCCTCAGATTGAGTTTCAGTGATACTACCCAGTGGTTGGGATCTCATCTTCATTGAAGATGGCCTCAGGGGGTCTCTTCATTTGGGAGAAGGGATGAAATTATTCTTTGACTCCTAAAACTCTCTGCTTCCTAAATCATAATTTAAAGTCAAAGTTCACAATCAGGATGGACTTTACCAACCTCTCAGGACTCCATTAACATGAGTGAAAGCCCCAAAGTTTCTTCTCTTGACCTTGATTTTTAGCAACTGTCAAAGATGCTGAAACGTCCACACTTGGACCTGTGTTGTTCACTGGGACCTCTGGTTTACCTCAGCCCAAGGGCAGGCACTGCTCTATCTTTAGATAATGATCCCAGCCACTGTGGACATGGAAGTCCTACTTCATTCTGAACACAAGTTCAGAAAGAAAGGTGTTAATCATGCATAAATGGATTATATTAAGGGATACTGTTAAAGTATTAATTGTTGCTTAATACCCCGATACTTACTTAAGAAATTATTCTTTCTCTATGTTCAATGCCATCCTTAGTGTCTTAGGGAGGACTTTCTATTCTGTTTGTATTACCCTAAGTCAGACAGTTCATGCGTTACTTTTTCAAGACTACTTTGTGCGTTACAAACCTGCATAAATCATTTAAATTCAAAACCATCAAACCACTTCTCCACACTTTGCTGAACATTGTGTGACTTCTGTGGTGGGTGCATGTGTTTCCTCTGTTGTTCTGCACTGTTTCTGCATTTTGTTTCTGGGAGTATTCCAGGAGGATCAGGGCATCTGGACAGGGTACACGTGTGTATTTTACAAAGGAGTGCAAGAGTTGATTGGAGCAGGTGTAAGCAGTGTGTCGTGAATAAGAAGTGACCGTGTGAATGCACTCTCTGAGACACCTTCAGAGTGCCGTGAGCATTTCCCCAGGACTTTGTCATGAGCAAGCTCTTGCACTAGGTGTGAAGATTTGATTAACAACCTTCGTGCCCATGTACAGACAGGCAACGGTGAGCTATGAACACAGTGACCAAACCTGTCTCTGCCTACAAACTCAGCTCAGTTCTGACCACAATGTCTGTTGGACATGTGAACAATGAGCGGAAGCCACCACTTGGCCTCTTGGGGTGCATTGGCTTTGGAGACTTGCTACGTCTCCTACAACGCCTGTCCCTGGAGTTGATTGTTCAGTCTTACCATTTCTTTTATTCTCCTTCTCTGTGACATTTAATGTCCAGAATTTAGAAATTCTATGTAACTATCCTTGGAAATAATACCACAGGGTTGTGGTAAACAATGGCCCTAGGCACAGAGAGAGAGGTCCAGAGGTATTCCTCAGCTCTGGGAGAAAAATCTGTCACACCTGGTAGGTGAGTCTTTATTTAGGTAACTCACAGGCACACCCAGACCTGAGGGTGGGCTGGCTGCAGCTGGTTGGGGGACAGGCCATGCCAGAGAGATCATCCCTGTGACATAACTGGGTGGGGGTGTCCTGTTCACATGGCATCCGCTGACCTGGAGGTAGAGTTCGGCCACATGGGCAATGCCTTGTTACTCATCCCTTTGGTGGGCTCCTGTGTGGTGACTGGACACTGCACCTGGGCAAGCTTCTGTCTTGGGCAGAACTCCATTCATGTGGTCACACGTTGTGCTGGGAGGCGAATCCATCCTGACGCAGAGCACCAGGACAGCAGAAGCACGTGCTTGGAGCCCTCCTGGGTCCTGCCCTGCTCTCCCCTCCTTTGGCTGGCCAGGCCTTTGTGCCATAGCTCTGGTGAGCTCCGCAAGCTCTCCTGGCAAGGCATGGAGTCTGCCCTGTGTGATAGTTCATCTGCACGGCCCGCTCATCTGGATCAAGGGAGGCCTAAGATCAAGAGGCTTCTGGGTGTGTTCATGAGAGTGTCTCCAGGGAAGACTGGATGTGGGACAGTAACTGAGTTGGAGCCCCACTCTAAGTGTGGGCAGCACAGTTCAACAGGCTGGGGCCTCAATGGGCCAACAGGCAGAAGGAGCAGGAGGCAGTGGACGCACACCAGTCACTGAGCGAGCCCCTCCTTTACTGCTGCTGAGATAACCTGAGGACAGGACTCCAGCTCCAAAGCAGACTCAGATGTGACTCTCCAGGGAGTTTTCAAACTTTTGGTTCCAGCCCAGGGCTGCATCATTGGTCAGTCTTGTTCTGAGGCTCCATCTTGGACTGAGCCTGAAGATGGCCATTGTGGGACTATCCAGCTTCTAGTTGTACAAGCCAGTCTAATAAATCCCCTTTCCAGAACCCTCCCTACCTACCTCCCGTTGGTTCTGTTCCTCTAGGGAACTCTACTCATCAAGGTAGGTCTGGAAACCCCCACATTTGCAGTTGGTGTCAGAAGTCGGGTGGTCATGTGGAGGACTTACCACCAGACTCTGGTGTGGCTAATGCTTTAAAAATAATTTTTCCGCTGGGCATAGTGGCACATGTCTCTAATCCCAGTGGCTCAGGAGTCTGAGACAAGAGAATCACAAGTTCAAAACCAGCCTCAGCAAAAGCAAGGTGCTAAACAACTCAGTGAGACTCTGTCTCTAAATAAAAAACAAAATACTGCTGGGGATGTGGCTCACAGGTCAAGTGCCCCTGAGTTCAATCCCCAGTACCAAACTAAATAAATAAGTAACTTTTCCTTTGGTCCCATTTGAACCCTGTGCTAAACCCCACATGTGTCAGGCAGCAGACAGCTGGAATGACAGCATCAGGCATATTCCCCAGGTGCTGGCTCTGCTATGCTTGCCAGGACATGTGGAAGTTAGTTATCTATTCTGAGAACTCTATGCCCTGGGGAAATGTCAAGAAACACAAAGGTCTTTAAAACCTGCCCCACAGCCAGTAAGCACAAGGCAATTCAAGAGGATTTCTATTTTATGATATCAAGCAATATCACTCAAAACTTAGTGGTTATATATCACTAAAGCATTTAGTGATATTTGAATAGTGTTTCTTAAGGAATAATAGAATATACTTGAAATTTTTTCATGCACGAGCTCTTGTTCATGTTATACCATGGTGAACTCGACTACCAATGTCATCAGAAAACACTTGCTGACCTAGCTAACCATGTTTCTCATCATGGGCAGAAACAAGAGACATTTTTGAATTCTTCTGAGTTGACATCATAGCCCTGAAAAGCAACTGTTATTTTTGTCAGGGTTTTTATTTTTATAAAGGTGAGTGAAGTCAGGATCACTGAACTTTGTGAGATGAACCCCATGCATTGTGAGGGCAAAGCCCACATCTGAATCCAGAGTGTTTGGAGGGAGCAGACCCACAGGCAGGTGTCGCTCTTGGTGACACATTTAAGCCTTGTTAATGACTCCGTGTTCCTTAAGCAAATGACCCATCATGAATGCATCCTAAATGCACTTAGTCCAGCTAGCATCAGAAATCCAGCCTTCATAAGGAATCGCTTTCTACTAATTATGTTTTTAATTAATAAACTGTGCAATGTGAAATTAGATGTGGCTTAACCTAAGACCGAGCATGGAAAGCAGGTGAGCATTTCAGTTTCCAGCCCAGCCTGAACATGGCTCTCCATGTGGCTCCCTCCTCTCGCCTACCAGTCAATCCTGACTTGCAGTGAGCTGAGACCTGGAAACGGCTGTTGGAATACAATAAGGCCACCCTTTCCAAGACTGTCCTTGGGCTGTCCTCAGTTCTACACCAGTTTTTTGGGCACCCAATTGTCCAGTGTTTAACTGTAGCCACCTGGAAGAATCTAAAGACACCTATCAGCTCCTCTTGGAGGCAAATAGACTATGTCTCTCCGTGCAGGAAGATGAGTATCCCGCTGGGTATCCTGCCGGGTACCCCCCACCACCACTGCCCCTGCCCCATGTACTCTTTCCTTTAATTTTCCATCTTGGTTAGGTTGACTCTCAGACTCTAAGGCCATGGCAAAAGTCAAATACAAGCTGTGTGGTCAGACAGATTTGCTTATGGTGAAAATGACCTCTGACCGACAAACTGCCTCTGACCTGGAGGGCTGCAAACCATCAATCAATGTCATTCAGAAGCCGCAGCCTTGGGCTTTCCTAAGGGCTGGGTCTTGAGCTGGGTGTGCCCCTTGGGTGGACTCTGGGGTTCAGTGCTATGCAGGGCCTACTTGGAGATGGCTCCTGTGGATGCTGGTTTATGAGTGAGAGCAACCTCCTGCTCCCTTTGTGAACTCAAAGCTCACCTTTCGCAGAGTTTAAAACACCGTGTTAACAGAACTGACCTTGGTCTTAGTGTTTTCAGTATGTTCCGTAAGCAAGAATGGCTTATATGTGGCCTGCGCATCTTTAGTTGTCAGGTGAACCAAGCCCTCTATTTCACGTGCTCTCCTGTACAAGAACTCAGGTGACTTCCGGGACAGCTGAGTGGGAGGGGGAGGAGGCTGAGAGGGTAGAGTGTGCTCCAGGGTCCCCCTGGCTCGGCCCTGAGTGGTGTGTTTCAGTACTGGGTCTTGGCCCATCTGGGCTGCCCTGACAACCTGCCTTAGACTGAGTAGTGTGCGAACAGCAGCGAACAGCCCGTGGATCTGAGGCTGGACGTGCGAGACCAGGACATCTCTGACTTGCGTTTGCTGCAGGTGGCTTTCCCTTCACCATGGCATCTTCTTACTGCGTCCACACGTGGAAGCCAGGCCAAGGGCCCCCTACACCTGTTTCACTTGCGAGGGTGGAGCCTTTGACACTTAATTGCATCCCAGAGCTCCCATCTCTCAATAATGTCACCTTGGGTATTAGTTCCCACCACAGGAATTTGGGGGGATGGTACCATTTTATTAACCTCTTACAAAAGTATTGTGTTAGGGTAACAGCAAACCTTATAGTCTGCTTTGCATTTTGGCACTAAAAATTGCCTTCATTCTAACACAGATGCACACTGACCCCCCAAACACACCCCTAATATATGCTGAAAAAATGAAGAATGGGCAGTCTCTGGTTAAAAATTCTCTTTCATCTCAAATATTAAACTCTACCCAGAAGATAACTTTCTACTAGTTTTGCAATTTAAAATTCCATAATTCCTTTATTTTTATGCAAAGTGTTCATGATTTTAAAAAGGAAGAAAGCGGAAACTTGCTCAGAAAGAGCTTAATTTTCCCTATTCTTGAAGTTTGAAAGATTGGCATAATGCCTGTGAAACTGATATGTATCCTGAACTTCATGGAAAATGATCTCAAGAGGCTCCTAGCTCTGCCATTTGTCTGCAGCCACATAGCAAGTTGATAATAAACTTATAAGGCAGAAAAGAAGATAAACAGATTTGCAAACCCTAGAAAGTGTAAATAAAGAGAAATGTGAAAATGACTCATCTAGTACCTTTGTAAAAATTAAATACCTGGCCTTTTCACCTCATTTTTAAAGCTCTCGATGTTATACTTCACTAGCATTTATGGATCACCTTTTAAAATTCAGGAAACCTGCTAAATGATGGAAATATAATGACTTGGAAACATTCCTTTCCCACACAAACTGATAGTTCACTGTTAAAATCAACTGTTGTGGTTACTATGATCCAGCAACTGGGCACTGTTTAGCTCTTTATGAGAGGGGTGTTGAGGTTGGGAAAAATCAATGCATAAACAACTACAGATTTGGGCAGATATGTAGATTTCTGTTGGAAAAGCTGAGGGAGATGAAGGCAGAAGAAAGGGAGAAAGGCCCAGAAAGCGCCAAGGAGCAGAGAGAAGAGACTCTGTGGTTGTTGAAGGTGGCCTGTCTTTTGGGGGTAGGAAGGTCACCATGCTCCCTCACTCCTGGGAGGAAGCAGGCATCGCTGTGCCCAGCAGACACTGCCACAGCTCTTCAGCCTAAAGTGCTGCTACACAGCAGTTACCCTGGAACTTCTCCTAGGGTGGGCCCAGCTGAACTGAGGGAATAGTCTGCTTAGCACTTGGTATGGGGACCACTGCTGCATCTGCTTTCGGACATCTGTGCTCCTTGAGCCAGCTGCCTGGCCTCGCTGTTGGAATGCAGTGAGGCTCACGAGATCATCTTCTTTAGGGTGGTTCTCTAGGCGTGGCTGTTCTTCTGATTTACCAAGTGAATTAAGCCTTGGTTTTGTCCTTCAGCATGACCCAGAGCTGGTATTTTGGAAACCATACTTCATAGGCTTGTCCTACCAAAGATCCCGACGTTCAGTCTGTGTGTGAAGGCTTGACCCGGAACCGTGGGTCCAGAAGCCCCTCTGCAATTTATCATCCTGGGAAATGGCCACAGTCATCATCCTGGGGCCTGTGCTGCCTACCAAACAGAGATTATAAAGTAACTCCTGCCTCAGGGACCTCACAAGGAGCTGCTAGGGGGACGTATGGATGCAGCGTTCGATCTGTAGTCTCTGGAAAGCCTGGTGGTCAAAAGCTGGGTCCACAGGACAATACATTCTCCCAATCTCTGGGCACCCTGCCCAGCTAGGAGCACGAGTTAGACTGTGCAGGCCAAGGTGCAGAATCTTAAGTGCTGGTAACACATGCCAGGAGACCCACGGGGGCAGAAAAGGAGGGTACAGGTAAAAGGGACAGGGGCAGGAGAAGCAGAAGCAGAACCAAGGGGACCTGCAGGACAGGGAGCCATGCCAGAGGTCGATGCCTGCTCTCCTCTCTCCATATCAGCAGCAAAACTGAGTGAGTTCTAGGGGGTGCCAGGCATGTACTCTGATGGAGGCTCAGCCAGGCAGGCCGGATCTCCACTAGGAGCTCACTGCTGGCGGGTGGTGGATGCTAACACTGGGTCACCCTTGTATTTCCCCTTTTCCTAGGGGCAAATTGGAGCTAGAGGCACACATTATAGTACTTAGAATGATAAACAGGAATGTTAACATGTGGATGTCAAAATTACATTAATTAACTCATCATGTTTCTCTCGCATGGAGAAATGTAATTAAAGTGATAAAAAGTGAGAGGGGTTTTACCATCACCTGTATTCACATTACTGAGACAAATCTCCTCCATAAAAACATACCAATACTTTTGAAAAGTGAAGTATTTTTAAGAATTCAATTCACGAACCTTCTTCCAAGTAAGGCTTATTCCCCTCCATAGGTAAACGTTTAGGGACGCACTGATGACATTACATTAAGGCTTAATTTGTCGACTACAGGCAAATTCAGGCTCCGCGGAGTAAACCCTTACTCCTAATTCTGATGTTCTGCCACAGTTCTGAACATCCTCCGCAGCTGCCTGTGAATGACAGTGCCGAAGAGAGTCCCTCAAGGAAGAGGGGAGGAAGGTGGCCAGGCCAGGGGACTGGCACGTGTGCCCTATCAAGGGAAGAGAGGATTGTAACGCGCTTCTGTCAGAGTGCCCAGCCGCCCCGGTTCTTTAGAGAACGGAGGCATTTCCAGTGTGATTCACGTGGCACTTCAGGTCCCACATGAGCAGCGACTTTGAGCCTTCCTGTCTCTCCTTCCCTGTCGATACCTCCACACTCAGGGCCACAGGTATGGTGTGCAGACCAGTCGCTACCAGGGCAGCCAAGGGACGACTGTGAACTCAAGAGTGCCAGCTGCATGGCCAAGAGGAAGAGGCCCAGAGGTGCTGCCCCCGGCGGCAGTCCTCTCCTGAGAGGTGCATTCACAGATGGGTGGCTTCTCAGCTGGCCTTCTTGGGCAGCTAGCAAGGCACTCACACCACTCATGCATACAAACGAGCCTGCGAGTCTCTCCTCAAACCCATTCTTGTGCGGTCCACCCACCCAGCGAGTACAGAGGCATCGCTCTGGTTGTTCAGGCTAAAAGCCCTGTGGTCATTCTGGACCCTCCTCTCCCTTTCACCACCGCACCCAATCCATCATTAGGTCCTGGGGCGCTGCCTTCAAGGGCTCACCTCCCTCAAAACAGCACAGTCAGCTTTGCCTGCCCTCCCCTCCAGCAGGATTGTAGCAGTCGCCTCCGAACTGGTACCTGCTGCACCTCTAGAGCATCCTCCCTGTCCTGCGAGGTGCCAGGGACCCTGGAAAAACCTGTCATGGCATATAACTCTTCTGCCCAACACTGGCCAGGGGTTGTCTGTCACTTGGGAAAAACATATGCTTACCATGGCCTAGAGGGGCTCAGATGGTCCACTATCCCCACCAGCCTCCAGAACTCCATCCCTTGGTTCTGGTTCGAGATCCCTCATCCCACCAAGCTGGACTCCTTCTTTTACCCCATAATTCAGCTGGCAGGAAACACCATAGTCCCTTCATATCAGCCCTGTCCCCTCCCTCCACCCAGCCCTGTCCCCTCCCTCTACCCAGCCTCTCTCCTCTGGATGTCTGTTCAGTTGTCACATTCTCCATGTGACACCTGTCTCTCCTTCCCTGCTTCGTGTCTGTCCACAGGATTTATCACCTTGTAACTCTATGACGTCCTCTGAGATAGACTTTGATCATGAATACGCAGAGGTCTATGTGCTACATAAAGGGCATGTTTTGCCCCAGCCTGTCCTTGGTTCCTAAAATATGTCTCACCATGTCTTTTACTGTGTTTCCCTAAATAGGTGGTGAGGTCGAATGCCTGTGGTATGCTCAACCACCACTCACGATTTCTTTGTGCAAGTGCTTGATTTAATCTGTTCACTGATTAATCAGATACAAATCTATACCACATAAAAGGTGAGAGAAAGCAGCCACTTTATCACTGGCAAGCTGACGGGAAAGCTGCATGTTCAGGATGCATGTGCTGAAGGGAGGGAAGGCACGCAGATGTGGGGCCAGGGCCACCCCAACAGGAGCACTGGTGCCCAAGGCAGGACTTTGATGTCAGGGACATGAGCATGGGGATTTTCCTAATTTCTACATCAACTGCTAGTTTATCTTCACCTTTCAGATTTTTATTAATTAAACTTGTTAATCCCATTATGCATCAGTTGTGTTTAAAGGGATCATAAATTTATTACTTAAAGAAACAGGTGCACCGGGAACAAGACTAACAGCAAACAGCGGGGAAATCATGATATATTATCCAAATATTCTAAAACTGCAGAAACTTAACCATGCAGGAAATGTTCAGAAACATTTAGTGGAAGTATCTCTCTGAGCATTGGGTCATTGAAAGCCAGTTATACTCCAATGACACACATTCTATGAACAGATAGATTAAAAGCAGAAGAATATACATATTATTCTATAATGTGAGTCTCAGCTTAAGACGATCTTTCAGAAAGTCAGGAAAAAATGGTTACATGCATCCATCTCCAGCACCACCGACAGGACTAAATGTGGCTCAGTTGTCAAGTGTGCTGTGTCCCTGCACAGCCTCGGTGCCTGCCCTGCTACCTGGAGTTCCCTGGCATGCTGGGAAACCGCCAGGCCCACATGGTGGCCTCTTCCCTGGCTCTGCTCACAACACCAGAGTGAACATTTGTCTGCAGACATCTTTGCATATTCGCAGGTATTTCTCTAAGCAGATTATTAGAATTATAATGGCTGCGTTAACACCTGAGGGAAATTTGAATTTTGAGTGGCATGGCCAAATTACTCTCCAGGAAGCAAGGATGGATTTTTCTCCAACAATTTACAAGGGTCTGTTTCTCAAAACCTCTTCCAACACTTTTTAAACCTTCAGGTTAAATGGCGTCTATTTATTTTACTCAGTGTCCACCTGAATATTAGAGGGCGGGCAGCGTAGTCCAGCCTGTATTGATTCATATGCTCACCTCTGCTCTTCTTCAACCACCTGTCACCATGGCGCTGGCGGGGCCCTGTGTACTCATTGTAAAACACAAACAGAAGCAAGAGCAGCATCACCAGCACCACTACTGTTCCTAGTCCTGAGCTCCTTCCCTCGGTGAGTTTGGTGCTGTTTTCTAACTTTTTAAAAATACAAGCAGATAGCACTATTAATTATAAAATGTACATTTTTGCTTTATGTTTTAAACATAAATCAGTTTAAATTTTTTCAGTGATGACTGACATGTCAGTCAATATGTCATTTGATCATTCCTCTTCAGCATGTATAAATACACATTTTCTTGGTACTTCTGTGGAGTGTCCCAGGATATTGCTGTAATAAGCTTATTTGACAGTTGTCCCATTAATAGACACTGAGAACATTTCTGATGCTTATTTTGATAAATAGTGCTTCACTTATCCTTCTTTCATTTGCTTTGCCTTTTTTCATATTTTATTTATTTGTTCTATTTAGGCTTACATGATAACAGAGTGCAATTTGATTCATTGTACATAGATAGAGTATAACATCAATTCTGTAGTTGTAAGTTGTATAGAATCACAACATATATGCAGTCATACATAAAGTTAGGGCTACGATGACCATCATATTCCACCACCTTTACTGTCCCCATGCCCCCTCCCCCCTTACACCCCTGTGAACAGAGTTCCACCATTGTTCCCATGTCCTTCCCCACATTATGGATCAGCATCCACTTATCAACGAGTACATTCGGCATTTGGTTTTCTGAGATTGGCTTACTTCACTTAGCATGATATTCTCCAACTCCATCCAT